>QAOC01017965.1:89473-112687 GCA_003255005.1 Begonia fuchsioides
CGTAAAAAAATTATCAGCTAACCTCTACAATTTATAGAATTCACGCATAACAGCTACATGCGGTCGACCTTCAGTTTTAAAACGGTCGACCTTACGTTACCGTTGCATATAGAAGTTATAGCCGTTACATTATAACGGTCGCCCCTCTTTATAAAAACGGTCGACCCTCTTTATAAAAACGGTCGACCTTTTTACAACTACCGGTCGACTCTTTTTTCCACGCGGTCGACACTTTCACAACAATCATGCGTATTGCGGTCGACATTTAATTAGCGGTCGACACTTAAAAACGTTCTGGAACGTATAGCAGTTGACACCTTATTTTGCGGTCGGCCATCCAAATTTACATATGCATTAAGTGTCGACCGCGTGTATACTAAGTGTCGACCGCACTATAAGTAGTCCGAGCCAGCTCTCGAGCTGGCTTTCGAGCCTGATCGGTTGGCTCTGTATTTCTGAGCCCACGAGCCAACTCGAACGAACTGCACTCTCGGGCTCGGATCGAGCTTTTGCTCGAGCTGCTACAGTGCTCGCCGGCTCACTCGTTTGCCAGCACTACCCACTTTACACTTATGGGTTTATGTCTTCTTAGAAACTCAACAAAATCAAATGTCATTTCTTTTAATTAATTGTATCTTTTCATCTATTAGAGCTTTCCACTTGTTGTCACTAAAAAAACTTGCTAAAAATCAACATTATGTGAGTTTGCTAATAAGTAAACTACGTGAACTTCATCAATTGATTCATATAGATCTTGTAGGCTCTGCCCCCTAGGTTGTCACGACTCTTCTTCTTTGCCATATGCTTCGGGATCATTGGAGTAATCATTGGTGCAACACTCAATTACTCTCTTTGTGTTGTCTCTTTTTTATTCTTCCATCCTACATATTTTCTTAATTCACATGTAAGTCTCGGTTCAAAATAACTTTTTTGTCAATTGGATCAAACAATTTGAAAGCCTTTGTGTTTTTGGTATGACCAATGAATGCATAGTTCTTATTCTCATCATCGAGTTTAGTTCTTCTTTGATATGTTACATGTGCATAGGTCACTCTAACAAAGACTTTAAAGTATGATACGATTGGTTTATGGCTGCTTCAAACTTCTAGTGGTGTTTGATTCATCAATTTTTCATGTGGGCATCAGTTTCACACATATACAACGCATGGCACCGCCTCTGCTCAAAATTTCTTTTTCATGTTTTTGCTCTTTAACATTGATCGAACTATATTAAGGATTGTTCAATCTTTCCTTTCAGCGACCCTATTTTGTTGAGGTAAATATGGTGCCGTTAATAATCTTATGATACTATCTTCCTTACAATATTTTGTAACGATGTTGGGTAGCCCATGGATAATTTCTTTCATTCCTAGCACTTTTAGCCTACTGTAATGTAAATGTTCATACTGTAAATGTCATAAGCTTTATTTTTCCTCTATGTTTACTTGCAAACACTTCTATAGTACATTTTGCAAGTTGAATTTGAATATTCAAGTTTTTGTCATCTCCAAATACGAGAGTTACATGTCATTTTTATCTTTCAAGTGGAACATCAAATCTTTCGTGAAAACCAAAGATCTTTTCTCCAAAAAATGCTCCTTATTAAGAATATTACTTTTCAAGGGCGAAACATAGTATACAGCCTTCATAGTACCTTCTTTTCAATTTTTAGGAGAAAAATATATTTTTCCTCGGCCTTTTACTTGAACCTTCAATGAATCTCTAAAACATATATGTCCTTCTTCTATCTTTTGCATATCAACAAATAAATGTTTGTGCCCACACATTTTGTTAACACCAGTTTGAAGGCATCGTACCACTTTGGAGTGGTGCCATCATGAGAATGCCACTATATTTATTCTCATCTTCTGCGACTAGATTTTTGTTTTCTTCCATCTTCTTTGAGTAGCAATCATTTTCATAGTGAATCTCTTTGCCGCAATTGTAACATATTTGAATGATTTGATAGACTACTTCTTCTATGACATCAACCTCGTCTATATTAATTTTCTTGTATTATTTGTCCTCTTTCTTCATTTTTATTTTTGTAACTTCTATCACAATCAAAACCACAACCTCAATGACCACGTCATCTTCCTCGATTGTGTTATGTATAAAATATTTTATCCTCCTTGATGATCATCTTCCTCCAAGTCCTCTTGTTTGTTTTTCTTCTTTCGTTGTTCATGCGCTTCAAGAGAGCCCGCAAGTTCATCGACAAACATTTTTTCAAAATTTTTCGACTCCTCGATCACACATACGACTTTTTCTAAATCAATTGTCAATGATTGGAGAATTTTATCTACAACTCTTGTATCTGTGAGAGTTTTTCCATTTCGTTTCAGTTGATTCGCTACTGTTTTTAAACGAGTAACGTAGCTAGATAGATCTTCTAGCTCTCTTCATCTTCATGGCCTTCTAGTCGCTTCGTAGAGGTTGAAGACGCACTTGTTTAACTTGATCGACATCTTTGAACACCTTTTGCAAAGTGTCACATGCTTATTTCAAAGTTCATGCACAAGCAATCTTCTCAAAACCTGACTCATCAACCGCTTGGAATAAGAGATGGATAGCAGTTTATCCTTCATTCACATTTCTTTCAATGTTTTTCATTGGTTCGCTATGGAGGAATCATCATTTTCTAGCTAATCGTACTCATTTTGAACTGCTTCACACGTATCTTGTGCACTAAGTAAGACACGCATTTGAATACTCTAATTGTTCTAGATCGTCTTGGTGAGTCGTGATAGCGGCATTTGTCGCAACATTGAGCTTCCATAGTTTGACATGACTCTGATACAAACTTGAAGAAATCAGGATTTGGAAAAAACCAAATTTTTAGAGTGATAAAGAACAAAAGATTTAATAAAAAACAAGAGTGAACTAAATAATATTAAAAAAATTAATTAAAATAGTAACTCTTGACTCTTTCTTTCCAAAGCTCTTAGAATAATTTCTTACCTTTCGTTAGTAAAACGCTCATACATCTTTCACTGTGCTCGAATAACCTGAAACTTGAACCATTAAAAATTAGACATCTAGGGTATAGAAAACTATGAATTAGATGTTAGATTTATTGACCGTTTGCCCTTTTTAAAAGTCAGTCGAAATTTGTCATAAAAAATTGACGGGTTTTTTTATTATCATTTAAATTTTGAGTTTATTGCTTCAACAATATGTAGAATTTATGTAATTGAACTATAAAACTAGGATAGAAAGTTGAATGAGTTGCTCTCCTTCATCTTTGTTAGAGATTTATAACCAAATTTCATCCATGATCAGGCCATGAACTCAGTTCATAAATTCGTTTTTAACAAATTAAGGTTAAATTGTAAATTCCTTTTCAACAAATTAGGATAAAATTTGTAAATTTTTACTATTTCGTGATCCGAATTCTTTGTAGCTCCATCATGGGATTTTACTTAAAAATACGAAAACTTGAGTTGTAATTTGATGTTTTTCTTGTCCAGTTTTTGGGATTTTTGGGTATTATTGTTCAATATATGACAATCTCAAATATGTGCTCTAAAAGTGCAAATGACATAAAAGAAGAGTGATTGAAAAGCCATTACAGTGTTTGAATTGTTGGAGAGAAGTCATGTAGAAAGGAAAATAGGTGGAAAGAACAGTTGCTTGGCCACCAAAACTAGTTGTCTCCTAGAAAATCATTTAGGTCGAGAATCTTTTCGAAAGGGCAGCGATTTATATTCTCTAAATCAAGCTGAGTTGAAGCAATTGTACAAAATACTAATTGTTGGCACTTCTGCGCTGGTCAAGACTCTTTAGAATCATCGAAGAGAGTTTTTAATTCTTTTTTCCTTCTTTTCTCGGCTTTTTTTTTACCTTATGAGGAAATCTGACCGACCAAAACATCGCTTTTCTAGCTTCATTCAACACCACAACAGATCATACCAGTTAAATTTTAACATTGTCAAAACAGGGTCTCGATCGGAGTTCTAAGTAGCCTTCAAGATAAATAAAAAAATGTGGTCGAGTTGGAGATGAAATCGTGTCGACTGGAGCTCTAACTAGTCTTTAAGCTCTAAAAGTGGTCGAATTCGAGTTGGTTTGGACAGAAGGATTCCTTCTCCAGCTCCGATTAGGGTTTATTTTTACGACTTTAGAAGTTTTAGGAATACAGCTTTACTCATGGCATTTGCCTCTTCGCAGGGTATTGTATTTTATGCATGATTCCAGGGTGAGTCATAAAATAAGAAGAAAACTCTGTAAATAGTCCTGCAAAATATGCCCTTTTGCCTCCATGCATCTTTAAGAATAATGTTTGATTATCAAATTTCATATTCATACAGTAGACTCTTTCTCTCTCTCTCTTAACACCAACACTGTCTGCTTGTATTCGAAATCACTATTGAAGTCACAGTTGCAAAGCAGCCGGTTTATTCTCTCCGTGTTATTGGTGTGAATTTCTAGATTTTATGTTAACTTCAATTAAAAAATTTAGTAAGTATACTTCACAAACTACCATGATGACTCGAACTCGTGAGTTCAAGATAATTTAATTATTTATATTTATTTTATTTTATTTTTTCTCACATAAAAGTCAATTTTTTTGTCTTTGCATGTGGATTTCTTTTTTTTTTATTGTATTTTTTGTTTTTGCTAAAGATTCTACTTAGAACGTGTAGCTCTAATATATTGACAAATTATCAACAATTTCAAAAGTTTAAAATTGTTGACCGCAAATAATTCAATCATTTATACCATTATATTAACAATACTAACTGCACATCCAAATGAACAAGATAAATAGCGGTGAGCCGCCTGCAAAACAACAATTTCCATGCATGTTCGTCCAAAGCGAAAAAAGAATACTATCTCATCAAACTGGTAAAGTAAACATGGTGGTTCATATTGTTTTCTAGCCAATCATACCCAAAGTTCATAGCCTTTCTCGAATCAAACATTATTGCTGCCCAAAAACCTAAAAACTAGTCATACACATCAAATAGGCAAATCTGTAAATCGACGAGTCATACACATCGAATAGGCATTCACCTTCTTCATTTGGTAGTTTCAAAATCTATAGACATGGTGGCGTTACTCAAAACAAAGGAGAAAGAAAATCCGAAAAGGGAATATTCAAGTTGGTAGTGCAGCATTATGTTCTTACATTATGTGCTAGTCAAATGAAGGTGGGATGTACCAATTACAACCTCTTTAGACAAAGAAAAGAACAAGTCCAAATTCTCTGTTTTTTGTTATATAATATAATATTCTATATTGTCGGTAACATATCTTTTTAATCATTGTTATTTGACACATCACCCTTGTTTAGTTTTCTCGTCAAAGTTTTCACATTTTCAATTTAGTTTTTCTGTGACATTATTATATATTTTTATCAAAATTTTGTAGAGGGGCATTCATCTGTCCAAAAAAAACATGTAAGAAAAGTAAATTCTTTGCCTTTTTTGAAAAATTAATCGATGAATGAATCAAGATTGAACATTATTAGGCTGAATGTGGGTGAGAATTGATGTCATTTGGGAGAGTCTAATAGTGTATATATATCGACCCTGATAAGCTACTTCACTTTAGTTTTAGCTAATCTTTTATAGAGCGAGAGAATCTAACCTAATTCCACCACTTGATTAACAAAAACCTGTCTTTGTTCATCGCATTCAACCATGATTCTTTTCTTAGTCCTTTGATGTATAATCATGAACAATGAACATGGATCCAACAAAACATTGCTGTCACATCATTCAATCTAGAACTAATGCTGTCCGAGTTTTAAAAAAATAATAAAATTCTTCCCCCTCAAAATGAATCTTACAAAAATTACAAAGATTTCAATCAAATGTCAGGTGGTGTGAAACGGAGCAAACCCTAGATGGAATTTCAGAAATTTGATCACATTTACCCTGAAAAAATATAGTTTTGGATTGCATGATCGCGAGTTACATAACTTCTATCAAATTTATTTGCGAAAGATGCCTTTTTGTTATTTGTTAGATAGAAAAGGCCTTTCTAATGAAGGGGTGACAAAAGAAATTGCTGAAAATGATGATCATCTTCAACTTCAACTTCTCTTCCTCCCGTAATACTGGAGCTGCATGCAACCATTTCCATGCATGTGCAAGCTCTCTCCATGGCGCGCTTCGATCTGTGTTTTCTTTTTACTGAACATTACTCGAAATCATTCGATAAAAGTAAAAAAAAAAAATTATAAGAAAAGGTAATCTACCCAGAGCTCAGCTTCGTCTTCTTCTCTGGGAGAGCATGCAGCTTTGGGAGTCTCGCCAGTTTCATCGTTGCGTGCGAATCTGCCACGTATACGAGGTCTATTGTCGGCCAGTGTCTTCCGGCATGCATACTATCCAAATCAAGCAACCACGTATGAGAAATCTTCTCTGTCAATTAACTGATTACGAGACAATTTTTTTGGGCTAACCCATGATTTTATCTACCTTAATGGTCTTGTTGAAGTTCCTCTGCGTTCTCTTGGCTCTGTACTTTGAAATCCTCTCTTTTCTTTCTTCTGAGCTGTACTGCCCGAGTTTGAAGTTGGCATCCTCCATTGATGAGCTCTCCGAAGCTAAAGGGCTCGAGTAAGATCTCTGGTTCGTTCGAAAGGTGGGTAAAGTCTGAAGAAATTAATACCAGTTAATGGGTTAAGAGAGGAAAGATAGACAAGGGATTTGATCGAACTGAGGGAGGAAGTGGACCTGTAAGTCTCCCGTACTGCAAACCCTCCTCATTTGACCAGTAAAAACGCTGCTTTTAGGTGATTTTTCTGATGGGTTTTGAAAATCTGCAGACTCCATTAGCGCATCAAAGCAAGGTCGATAGAAAAAACCAGGCTTTCCGTCAAAAGAGCCACTGCTAAAACTCCGCTGCAAGTATCTAGCCGCATTTTCATCGCCATTGTAGCTGTGAGGAGCAAAGGGCTGGTGCTGGTCGGAAATAGGCTCAAAACTAAAACTGCATTCTTCGCCTTTCACTTCTGAACCAAGGATGGGAGAGAAATCCTCCCACACATTTTGAAAATTCGAAGTTTTTGCCAAATTTTGGGAGTGGCTGGCTTGGCGAAGGCTTAAGCTTTGGAGTAGAAGGCTTGGAGAAGAGATGGAGAGAAGAGAAGATGAGATTGGGTCCAGAGAAAGAGATTCATCTACTGAGTTTGCGTGGTTTAGACGGTGGTCGGAAAAAGCTTGGAAGACATCAATGGTGGAATCGGAGAAAGGGAAGAAAGAGTCCAAGAAAAACTCCATTTCTATATCAGAAGGAGGCAATATATCTGAATGGAGAAAGAGATCAGAAGCCATGAAATTTCTCTAAATCAAAGCTCCCTCTCTCTCTCTAAATCCCAGAAAAAAAGACAGCAAAATCTGTCTGTATGACTGTATCTACGTTTCATACAAGAGAAGAGAAGTTCAGTTCAAGCAGAAATTGTATAAAAAGGGGCTTCATTTGCACATTTGCTCTCCAATTTCACCCCTTTTCAAAATAGCCCAAACTTCCCTCACTCTTTTTTTCAGAGTGGTCCCTCTCCAATCTCCAGTCCATCAAGAGATGGCAATTCAAGCCCAACATTCACTCTCATTCAAGCCATAGCCATTAGGACTCTTACTAATATTGAGCTTCGCATTGCCAAATAAGACAAATGCAAAAGATTTGCTTCACGTGAATTAACTTAGCTTAGCATATTGCAAAAGATTTCTTTGAATAAGTTTATGTTTATCTCTTATTGTACATTTATTTAAATACACGTTTGCATGTCAAAGAAAGAAACTATAAGTAATCTAGGTTTTGTTCTTATCGGCTTCGAAACCTACTCAAACTAACAAGTCATTTGATTATTTGACCTTCATTTGAAAGTCTAAGATTTTTCCACATTAAATTAAGTTTCTTAATTCAATAAAATTATCAGATCCAAATTTCTAAACATTAAAGTTTAGCTTAAAACTCAATGTCATGTTGAAACTATAAACTTGATATTCTAAAGAAGCTCGTAGAACCTTAGAGATACTTGGATAAGTATGTAGAAGCTTGGAGAATGATAAGGAAGGTTGAAGAATAACGTGGAAGGTTAGATAATATTATGATAGGTTGTAGAACGATTTAGAAAAGGATAGCGTGACAGGTTAGACAAATTTTCTCTAGATCCTTCTAGAGAGTAAATTATAACAGTTAGATTAGTTTTTAAGTGGCTTAATACTAGCTGTTAGTTGAGGATGTGTCACTAGTACAAATAGGAGTATCGTCTTTGATTTTGATGTACCAAGAAAAAGTTTGAGCAATAAAAGTAGTCTTTTCTTCAAAACTTCTTAGTCTCTCTACCAGATAAGTTCTTATCCAACAAATTGGTATTAGAGCTTGAAGATCCTCCTGCAAAGATGGCAAAGGGTGAAATTGTTCTCTTCCAAGTTCTAGTGCTCAACAAGAGCAACTATGATAATTGGAGTATCATCATGAAGACCCTTCTTGCTTCTCAAGGTGTGTGAGAAATTTTTAAAAAAGATCATACAGAGCTGGAGAATAAGGTAAGTCTTTCGCAACTTCAAAATGACAGATTGAGAGAGTTACGTAAGAGGGACAAAAAGCTCTATATTTCATTTACCAAGGGCTAGATGAAGAAGCAAAGATATCAAAGGAAGTGTGGGAAAAACATCAAACCTCTTACAAAGGAACCGGTTCATTGAAAAAGGTACGTCTTGAAACTTTAAGAGATGATTTTGAAACTTCATAAATGAAAGAAGTAGAAGTCATATTCGATTATTTATCAAGAGTCTTAACAGTGACTAATAAACTCAAAAGAAATGGTAAAAAGTTAAATGATGGAAAAGTTATGAAGAAAATCCTTAAATCAATAGATTTGAAATTCGGTCATATGATCATTGTTATTGAATAAACAAAAAAATTGGAGCTAACTTTTAGGATTGTTGCAAGCGTATGAGCAAAATGTTGATTTATTAAGTATCTAATAAGTTTTTTTCATTATTCTATATGAAGAATTAACTCATTTATTTTTTAATGGAAATACCTTCTAAAAAAATATTTAACATTTCTAGCATATGCATACAAGCGCTTTAAGTTTAATTCAAATCAGACTTTGTTTAAGCTTTTTCGGAAACAAATTTATGCTGAAAATGCAGTTGAGGTCAACCTAAAATTAGTATAGGTCGAGTGAAACACATTTAGGTTAACTGAAAAAAAATATAGGTAAATTGAAAAATTCCCAAAGACTAAACGTGAAGATGTCAAGCTACTAGAAGTGTCTATGGAAAAAGTTTAGGTCAACCAAAACTATTTTAGGTCGACCAAAAGTCTAACAGAAAAAATTCTCTTCAACGGCTAATAGAAGAGATTGACTAAAAGGACAAAGCGTCGATCGAAAACTTCACCGGAGCTAAAATTATAAATAGAAGAATATAGCTCAAAAAAGCAAGAAATTTGGCCTAAGAAAAACTTTCCAAAATCTCTACTATCGCGCAGAAGGATTACATTTGATATTTATTTTTATTGTGTGAGATTGTGTAAATTGTGACTATAACCCAGCTGTCTTTTAGTAATCTATTTTTTTGATAGGAAAATTTTGAATTAAGGGTGATATCTTTTGAAAATAAGAGTCTTGAAATAAGGGTGATATCCTTAGAAAAAAAAAAGAATTTTTTGTAACGAGAAGTGGATGAATTTTTAAGGTGCGGCCTTAAAGTGCAAACATAAGCAGAAATTGACCAAACTGTGTTAACCCTTCCGCTGTCTTTCTCTAACCCTTATCATTAATTTAATCATTTTAATCACTTAAAATTAGAATTTACAAAATTACGAAAAAGCTATAAAACCTAAATCACCCATCTCTTAGGTTTGGAATCGATCCTACAAAAGAAAAAGTGAGAGATCATGGAAGAACTACTTAGGACTGAAGTTGTTCTAAGTCAAGAAGAAAGAGGTCCTAGGAACCAGTTAAGATGAACTCATGGTCAACAACGAAGTCAAGGGTGAGGTTGTGAGTAACAAGGTAGGAGACCCAAAGACGATAAGAGTTCTCAAATAGAAGAAACCTCAACAAAAAGCCATGGGAAAGGTAACTCGTGGTATGACAAATCTAAAAACAAATGTTATAATTGTGAAATATTTGATCATTATGCTTTCAACTATAGAGCTCCTAAAATTGCTGAAATTGAGGAGAGGATCAACTACGATGAAGAAAGAAGGCAAGAAGAAACTACATTATTGGCCTACAAGGATAATTAAATAAGGAAGATAACAAATGGTACTTGGGCACTTGTGCAAGCAACCATATATGTATAAAAAGAAGCATGTTCGTGGAGCTTGACAAATCTATGTGCGGCAATGTAACATTTAGAGATGAATCAAATGTGGTTGTACCAAGAAAAGGTAAAATTATCATCCGCTTAAAAAATGAAGAAAGCTCTTTCATTTCAAATTGTTATTATGTGCAGCATATGAAGAATATTGTCGTGAGTTTTGGACAACTTTTAGAGAAAGGTTATGACATTTATTTGAGAAACAATAACCTTTCTGGCAGAATTAAAGCTTGGAATCTGATTGCAAATGTGTCAATGTCAAGAAATAAAATGTTTGTCTCAAACATTCAAAATGAAACTGCTCAATGTTTAAAGACATGTTATAAATATGCATCACGATATTTTTTTATATTTGCCGATGGAGTTGTGTCTTGGAAAAGTGCTAAAAGGATCTCACCGCTACATTCATCCACTATGGAAACAAAGTTTGTATCATGCTTTGAGGCTACTTCAATGAAGAGTTTCGTTTCAAGACTTACAATCATTGATTCTATTTCTAGGCCGTTAAAAATATATTATAACAATTTAGTTGCTATTTTTAAAGCTAAAATCAACAAAAGTGAAAGTTAAAATAAACACATCGACATAAAATATTTAGTCATAAGAGAACGTGTTAAGATTGTCACAACGGTCATCGATTATATTGGCACTAAATTGATGATTGTTGATCCTTTAACTAAAGGCATGCTAATTAGAAAATTTAAGGATCATTTAGAGAAAACGAGTGTTGGTCTTGGTGTGGGTCCACTGACCCATCATTTGATTAAACAATTGAAATAATGAATTGAATGATGCGTATTCAATTCAACCTTTAGCAAGAGTTGTGGACCTTGTTGGAGTGTTTAATGGATCTATCCCCACCCCTCTTCCTCCATTTATCTTCTTGATGGAAGAAAATAGGTGTACAAAAGAAAGAAAAATTTGGTTAAATGAAGAAAGATATTTCTCATTGAAATTCGACAAGAGATACAACATCGTATCGATAGTGTGAAGGTTTAGAAACATCTATCTCGGAGTTGAAGCAGTTCAGTTTCGAGTATCAATGGCTAGAAGTATAACCCAATCCTTTTTAATATTTTGGTCTAAGGGTTTAATTGATATAACACGTTTAAACTGCTGCAGTTTTTTTCAACATCTATCTCTTGTAACTTCTTCAACTTTTGCAGGTTTTGATTGTAAAATAAAGATGAGCATAGGAATTGGGAAATATGGAATGTGAAAGTCTAGTCCTAAACCCTAGAGACAAAGTGAAATTTTACCTTTTCTTACTGCACAAAAAGAAAATCCAGCTTGGGTTTTCTAATCTGGACTATAAATTCGACTTGGCTGCAAAGTGAGAAGAACAACCTGGCTGTGAAGTGGTAAGAAGGTCTTAGTTGTCGCAGTTGCTCGAATCTATTTCAGGTTTCTGAAGAATAAAGCAAAGAGAAGGAGAAAGGTGGCCTCGGCTGGTTTTTCTAGTTATTTATCTATAAACTTGAAAACTAGACCAAATAAATTGGTTTTTAATGTGCAGGACCAGAACCTATAAATTGAGAAATGATTCGGTTCTCAATTTTGGGTCGGTTTTGAATAACCCTACCTAGCACTTATACTTGGGGTGTCAAGTGCTTCCCTAATAGATGGCTTGAATAATATGGAAAACATCAATGATTTAAATTCCAAGTTGAGGTATGAGAGCGTGACATCACCTACAAAAATCAGAATTTCAACTTAAATTCGTAGCTCATCGTCAATAATATTCAACCTTCTGAGCTTCTTTAAATAAACATCCAATCCATGACATGTGCTCCCCTTCATTGTCGATAGATAGAAACTATTTGGATCAGTTGACATTTTAACATGGGGTGGCATGGGTTGGGTTGTTTTAAGTTTGGATCCAATCCCAACTGCTCCGTTAATAACGGTTATCAGATTCGGTAACCTACATTGTCTCGAACCAATACTGAAGCGGATCAAGTGGTGATACTATTGCGGAAGTTCTGGCAATTTCAAATAGTGTGTAAGCTATTGTAGTAAAAAGTCATACTAGATAGATTCTCAGGTAAGAGAGGTGGGTCACAAAGGACCACTTAAAAATCAAGTCTTACCTAGCAAGAATTATCATAGTAATTTAATAGTATAATAAATCACAACAACTATACCCGACAAAATAACAAACGTCTATTAAATAAAGCAATAAAAGAAACAACAAAATTTAACGAGGTTTGACCAAATATGCCTACGTCCTTGGACACTGCAAAATATATTTTACAAGGAAATATTACAAAGAGAGAAGGAGTAAGACCAAAATTACTAAAGAGATATAAGTAATTTCGAAATGAGATGAATTGAATGGAGGGGGGAGGAGCTATTTATACGGTTTAGCTTCCACTCTCATTTCTTGAATTCTCGATGTGGGATCTGAGAGGAAGCCAAAAGTCAACAAATCTTCACCTTGACTTACTTTTCAATCCCACCTAAAAACAAATCTTCTCGATCAGACAAATTTTGCAGTGTCTTCAAATTTGCGTCGTCAGGCGCCTACTCAAATTTGCAGGATATTAACCAAGTTTAAACACTGTTTAAACTTGGTTCTTGTAACCACTTTAGTCAGCATATCTGCATGATTCTCCAAAGTATGAACCTTCTGGAGACGTATCTCTTCTTCCTCGAGAATTTCCCGCACGAAATGATAGCGAACATCAATATGTTCCGTCCGTGCATGAAAGACTTCATTCTTTGCTAAATGAATAGTCCTCTGACGGTCAAAATATATCTCAAGTTGTTTATGACCAACTCCCAAGTCTTTTAGCAACCTATGAAGCCAAATAACTTCCTTTACAGCTTCTGTAATTCCCATATACTTTGCCTCTGTTGTAGACAAAGCCACTGTTTGTTGCAAAGTAGACTTCCAACTAACTGACGCATTTGCTAAAGAAAAAAATAGCCAGTTCTAGATCGTCGCTTATCCAAATCTCCTGCATAGTCAGAATCACAATATTCAACTACACAATGACGAAAAGATTTATTTCGCTCGAATTCTAATCCAATATTTACGGTATTTTAGGGATACCGCATAATCCATTTTACAGCTAGCCAATGACCATTGCCCGGATCTTGCATATATCTGCTTACAACACTAACAACATGTGAAATATCTAGTCTCGTACACACCATTGTATGCATCAAGCTTCCGACTGCATTTGCATATGAGACTTTTGCCATGTATTATTGTTCTTCATCTGTTGTTGGAGATAACATATGAAGATTTCGTCCTTCAAATCACCGTGCTGGAACGCAGTCTTCACATCAAGTTGAGCTAGCTCCAAATTTAACTTTGCTACCAAGGCTAACAAAATTTTAATGGAGGAATGTTTAACCACGAGAGAAAAAATCTCATTATAATCAATTCCTTCCTTTTGAGCGTAGCCTTTAGGCACCAACCATGCCTTGTAGCGGATATCATCTTTGTTAGGAATCCTTATTTCTTTGCAAATATCCATTTGCATCCAATTTCCTTCTTCCCCTTTGGTAGTGGCGTCAACTCCCATGTCCCGTTCTTTTTAAGAGATTGCATTTCTTCTTCCATTGCACCTGCCCATTTACCATTTTCTGAACTTCGAATGGCTTCTGGGTAGGTTGATGGAACATTATCAGTAACCGGAAGTGCATAAGCCACCATGTCAGTAAAGCGAGCAGGTTTTTGAATCTCTCGCCTTGTTATTATAATGGCAATTGGTTCTGATTGATGTAGAAATTCTTGGGTAGGAACTTCTTCCTCATTTGACTCTCCTTCTGCCATCGATGAGTCATGAGTGATGTTACTTGCTGGAATCACCACTGCCTGTTTAAACTCCAACTGTTGTGAAGTACTCTCAACCTCTTTTAGATTACCTTATTCAACATGACACTTTCATCAAAGGTAACATCTCTACTGATTATCATCTTCTTGCTCGCTAGACACCACAAACGGTATCCCTTAACTCCAGCATTGAAGCCCATAAACATAGCCTTCTTTGCTCCTGGATCCAACTTTGATTCATTCATATGATAATATGCAGTAGAACCAAAAATACGTAAAGTGTCATAATCAGTAACAGGTTTTCCGGACCATACTTCCAATGGAGTCTTGCCATCTATAGCAGATGACGGTAAACGATTGACTAGATGTTGATCGTATGTTATAGCCTCAGCTCAAAATTTCCGGTCTAATCCAGCATTAGACAACATACAACGAACTTTCTTCACAAGTGTCCTGTTCATACGCTCTGCCACTCCATTCTGTTGCGGTGTTCCTCTAACAGTGAAGTATCGAATTATGTCACAATCTTGGCATACCTTCAGTTATGGATCGCTCTTGTATTCTCCACCATTGTCTGATCGGAGAACCTTTATTTCTTTCCTGTCTGGTTTTCTATTTCAGTTTTCCATTTAAGGAAAACTCCAAGCACATCATCTTTGTTCTTCATAGTTAACACTCAAACTCTTATGGAAAAATCATCAACGAAAGAGAAAAAATAATGTCTCCCTCCAAGAGACGGAGTCTTGGCTGGACCCCATACGTCTGAGTGTACATAATCCAGAATGCCCTTGGTATTATGGATTGCAGTACCAAACTTCACTCTTCGTTGTTTTCCAAGAACACTATGCTCGTAAAATTATAATTTGCAACTCTTCGCACCTTTCAGCAATCCTTGCTTGGCAAGCATTTGCAAGGATTTGTCGCCAGCATGTCCCAATCGTATATGCCACAGTTTTGTTGCCTCTGCATCCTTTTTGGAACTTGAAGTTGCTGCTATGACTGCCCCAACAACTGCAATACCTTGATAGTAATATAGATTATTCTTCCTCACGCCTTTCAACATCACCAGTGCTCCTGAAGTTGCTTTAAGAATTCCATCTCGCATTATCACAATTAGGCCCTTAGATTCTAGAGCCCCCAATGAGATGAGATTTTTCTTTAGCATTGGCACATACCACACTTCCCGCAAAATTCTAGTAGATCCATCATGATTCCTCAATTTGTTTGAACCTATCCCAGTTGTTTGACATGGATTATCATTGCCCATGTAAACAACTCATCCATCGATTTCTTGAAATTCAAAAAACCATTCCCAAATGGGACACATGTGATAGGTGCAACCAGAATCCAAAATCCACTTATCTGGATGCGATGTTGAACGTGAAACACTTAGAAAATAATCTGATTTTGCATCACTTTTGCATTTAGCAACATTTGAATCTCCAATAGCTTTTCTGATGTCAGATTTTCCTCTATTCTTCAATTTGGGGCAATCTTTCTTCCAATGTCCTTTTTCGTGACAAAAAGTACATTCATCTTTACCCATTTTGGGTCTCGACTTTAATCTCTCTTTCTTCCCTTTGATCTAGCTTTGCGGACGCTCTCTCACAACTAGAGCTTCTGTAGCTCCACTGATGCTTCTTTTTTTATCTTTCCTTCGCAGTTCGTAACTGTGCAAGGCAGCACACACTTCATTGAGAGTCACCTCAACCTTCCCATGAAGTAGAGTCGTTCCAAGAAACTCAAACTCCTCAGGAAGGGATCCCAACAACATCAAAGCTAGATCTTCATTTTTGAACGTCTCATCCATATTCATCAAATCAGTGACTAACTGATTGAAACTCGTGATATGATCGTTCATTGTGGTACCTAGAACATAATTGAAGCGAAACAGTCTTTTCTTCATGTGGAGTTTATTTTGACTACTTTTCTTCAAGTACTATCCATAATTTATTTGCAGAAATTTCCTTTGAGAATGCGTATTTCTGCTCCCTTGATAGACACGATCGAATTGTACCACACACTAATTGATTTAGCGTCATCCAATCTCTTTGCTCAACATCTTCTGGTTTCTTTTCTTCAATGGCAACGTCTAGACCTTGTTGAAATAAAGCCTCTAAAACTTCAATTTGCTACATGCCAAAATGACTTGTGCCATAAAAAAATCTTCATAGCAAATCTTGCATTCGACAATACATTTCTTGATAGTATTGAGGAAGTAGAAGACTTCATTTCTGATGATTCTGTCATTTTTGCACCAGATAATAATTTAGTTATAGCCGAGAATCCTAAAAAAATGTTTCTGATGTGGAAGTTTAGACAAAGCTGTAACCACAAAGCATACTACAAAACCTTAGGCTCTGATACCAATTGTTGCGGAAGCTTAGGCCATTTCAAATAGTGTGTAAGCTATTGTACTAAAAAATCACACTAGATAAATTCGCAGGTAAGAGAGGTGGGTCACAACGGACCACTTAAAAACTAAGTCTTACCTAGCCATAATTATCCTATTAATTTAATAGTACAATAAATCACAACAACTATACTCGACAAAATAACAAACGGCTATTAAATAAAGCAATAAAAGAAACACCAAAATTTAACGAGGTTCGGCCAAATATCCCTACGTCCTCGGACACTGCAAAATATATTTCACTAGGAAATATTACAAAGAGAGAAGGAGTAAGACCAAAATTACCAAAGAGATATAAGTAATTTCAGAATGAGATGAATTGAATGGAGGGGGGGATGAGCTACTTATAGGGTTTAGCTTCCACCTCCATTTCTTGAATTCCTGATATGGGATGGGAGAGGAAGCCAAAAGTCAACAGATACAAGACCAATTGCAAGGAATTGAAGGCCTAATGACAAGGTCAAGAACCAAGAAAATGCATGAAACGCTATGTGGTTTAGTGGAGAAAATCCAAATGAAAGAATCTATTCAACATCAAAACAAAATGTTTATTATGTTAAGCGTTGAAGAAGATATTGATATCATGTAAGGTGGTCAAGAATACAAGCCTAAGAGCCAAAGCCCACTACAAGATATTGAAGGGGCAAAGGAAATAACTTTTACTTGACGAACAAGTAAATTAAAGTTTATTTGACCAATAAGTAAATCTTCCCAAAGATATTTTAGTTTTCTAATATCTTTTCATTTCCTCATTTACTTAGAATTTATGTAGCCTATTTAAAGGCATCCAAGTTATTGTGAAAGACACAACTTTTATGATTAATTCACCTTGAGTGTTTTGAGAGAATTTTCTATTTGATTTTTTTGCAAAGAACTCGATCTTCATCAAGTTAATTCTTGATAGATCAATTTTGATAGTTTTAGTTCTTACAGACAAGTTCGGTTTGAGTCAAGTTCTTTGTTTGATAACTTAGGTTCCGTCGGCAATATTCAATTGGGGTCAAGTTCCTCGTACTTTATTCAAAGGCGATTCAAGTATCTTTTTCTGCATTATTGAAGAGTCTCGGGTTTGATATACTCGTGGTTCTCATCAAATACCTACCCCTGCGGGTTTGAGTTTGTACGGGTTGGTTATAAGTTAGTAATTTTTAAAAAATAAAAATGAGATTTTAATTTTGCAGATTTTATAGCCAAAAAACCAAAATCTTTTAATGTCAAACACAAAGTGAAGAAACCCCTTCTATATTCTACAAATCCAAAAAAATACGTCTCTTAATCAAGATCAATGGAAATATTAAAATTTTCAAATTCTCATCCAAACATAGATAGATATATATGAAACATAAAATAAAAATTACAAAACTCGTGTTAAATCTTCATTCTAACAACGCCCTAATAAGAAATATGCAGTCTTGTTTTCTGGCTAGCACTCAAATGCTTCCACGTTACTTCTCCTATGAAAAACTCCATTGAAATCCAGTTAGAGGGAGAGTTTGAAGGAGGAAATTCGGTCAATGATCTTCTCCAAGTTGTCAAATTTGGCAACAACGAAGAAGACAAATACCAGAACCTAAACCAGACCCAGCAATGGTTGTCCATGACCAATCCAAACACTAAGAACACAGGTACTGTGAAATGGAAAGAGCAAAATGAAGTCGGATGGAGGATTTGAACTGATTTTCTCAGTAACCAAACTCGAAATTGTGTAAAACAAGCTGTTCCTACGTAGTCTTTTGTTACAATTTAGGGAAAAGATGATATTTTTATCTCATTTTCCCGAGCAAAAAAACAGGAAAATGTCAAGGGATTATATAGTATGTACAAGATGCTGACTAACCCAGTCTACTATTTCTTTTTCTCTCTTTCTTGTCTTCTCATATTGAAAAAAGGGAGGATGTCAAATCCAGGAGCTGCAAACCAGTTGGAATCTGCGAAGAGTCACCGTAAGATTCGCTGTTCGCAGATAGCAGTTCATCGGAACCGCAGAGAAAATCCGGCGGAATGAACGGCGTTCGACAAAGCGGACACGTCTTCTGGTTGTAACACATCCATGGGTCGAGACAGTGTTTATGAAATACGTGACTGCAATTCGTTAGGCGCCGGATCTCGTCATCGGCCTCGAACTCGTGAAGACAAACAGCGCAGCTCTCCGGCGGGTGAGCGAGGTCGGAGAACTTGGCGACCGGAAGAAACTCTCGGATCAGAACGGAAGATATAATGGCATTGGAGCAGTGGGCGGCGCGGTGGGGTTGCGAGAAAGAAATGTCTGGTTCGAGGAAATGGGGGAGGCCGAGGAAGCGAAAGAGAGTGGAAAGAAACTTCCTTAGAAAACCCAGAAGAGAAAGAGTATGGATAAAGAGGTTAGGGAGGAGAAGCTCTGTGTAGCAGACTGGAAACCCCATTGCTTAGTTTCAATCCCACGATTCAACCAAGAGAGAGAGAGAGAGATAGAGAGGGCTATATCCAAATTCTGGCTTGAGCAGCCATGGTTTTATATGGATAGAGAGAGGGATGGAGATGTGAATTGTCTGTCAAGACCTTGAGCTTTGCATTGAATTTCAACGTCCAATCGAAAAGTTTTGAATCCAAGAAAAAACAGAAATGGGAAATGGACAGTGCTTGTTGCCCTTCCACACGTCATGTTCTGTCCCATCTCTGTATCTTAAAAGAAGCCTATGTCAATCATCGACCTCATTTTATCAAAGCCTATGGAAACATCCAGCGTTATCTTTTTATCATTACTTCCATAATCCATACTAAGTCGGCAGAAGAATCAAGAGAGAGAGCAGACAGCCACGAGCACTGAAATCTCTTATACGGTCTCTGAAATAAATTATATCTACGGAGAGGGAGAGAGAAAAAGAGATAGAGAGAGAGAGGGAGAGAGAGTGAGAGCGGGCGACTCTCTGATGCAGATGCCTGCTGAAGCCAGAACAGCTTGGCCCTCCTCTTCAATCAAGCCATCTCTCTCCGATCAAATAGTCAAATTTTATCAAAGCTTGTGTCTTTGTATTCATATATCTAAGATGAAGAAGAGAAAAAAAACATATATGATTTGAGTTTTGAGAACCCACAGCACTGTCCGACCAACCCTTATCTCATCCCGACATTTGACCCTACGTTCCTTTGTCTCATTTTCTGTCTTTCTGTTTCCCTTTGCTTTAAACTCTCACACCCAAATCACTTTCTCTCTCATACCTATCCTCCATTATTGCTCTCTCTCTCTCTCTCTCTCATGATCCAACCTGCTCAAAATGTTCTTCCTAGAATGCCCATCTCCTTCAGCTGCAGAAAAGTATTTAATCTCATCAAATAATGAATTAAGAAAGCTGTCATGGACGACTCTTTTCACCGTTTGCTCCCCACATGTAAATGTTTTCTTTCTTTTGATCCAAGGGTTTGTGAACTGAATTACCCTAAAAACTACAGCGAAAAAGATGACAACTTTGGATTTAAATAACTATAATCTTTTACTGTTTCTGCAGATTTAACATGTTGGCCAGCTAAATCCAACCATTTCGTTCTGGTAAAAGCTTTCCTCTCCATGTTACACCAAACTAACCATTTAAAAAGTTTTAAAAAGCTGTATTTTTATAAATTTAAATATGCTGTTTAAACGGCACATTGTCGATTCACATCTACTTTTTGTAAAGTGAGACTGCCAAACTGTCTCGGCCGAGCAAATTAGCTTGATACCATCTTTGCTAAACAATTTACCCAAAAATGGGTACTTTTTCAATCTTACTAGTGAGCTGACAGATTATTGTACCATATCCGATAATACTATCACTACCAACACCCATCAAAGAGGCCAATTTCACTCGACTAATTTGGTTTATAGCATCCATGCTCATATGGTTTAGGTCCATTATGATCCAAAAACTAGCGCAGAGATAGACTTGTAATTATTTTATTTTGTGATGGTTCGGATAGTAATTACTTGCAAAAAAAATACGAAGCATCTTATCCAATTTTGTAAGCCACTTCCCTCTCGGCAATTTAATCATCCAACTAGACGAGTAGAATTCTAGCTCTCCATACATACTATTATTTGTAACGACATGTGATGTTCGTATAGCAATATTGTCCGCTTTCCAAAGAAATATTCACGAATTTGTTCATAGGTTTACACTAAAACCCGTTGTTCTGGGTAAGAATAAAAACTTTACTTTTATATAATATAAATTTTACTCTCTCAAGCAAAGTGAGTTTGTGCACTCTCACTCGTATGAGCTATGCCATAACAATAAAAATAAATATTGATTTGTTCTTACCTTAATAGAATGGGTCACCACACTATCCTAATGAAGAAGTAAATTGTCTACTAGGCGAATTATAGGACTCATGTGTCGTGAACTTTTTGAAACTTTAGCTACGACTCACTTTGATACATACCTAGATTGTATCGATAAAAAAACGAAAAGGGATTAGGAGCTTATGGAACTTTAGGCGTTTTAGATACGAGGCATTTTCATTCGTTTAGATACGAGGCATCTTTTATTGATAACTATGGATCTAAACTTCTTCAGAGCCGGCGTTGATTGACGAAGAGTCGAGTGAAGATGAGATTCCTCTGTCAAGGAGAAGAGTAGTTAAGCAGGCAGTTCCCGAAACTCGAGATCAAGTGATTAACTTTGCTAATGTCGTTCTAAAGATGTGATCCCAGCCAGCAAGTGCAAAACGGTTGGGCCTATTAATATCACTTATTTCAAGAAATCGAAGAATATCATACTCCATTCCAAGGGTGAGCCTTAGCACCCATGCGAAGATTTCATCAAATATAGGTTGTCCTCGTCCTCACATGGACAACACGTTACGAAGGATAGAATGCTACTCATTTTTTGTATTTTGAAAGGACATCACGGTCGAGTAATTTTCAGTGCTCTCTCTTCAAATGTGCTAAAGGAAAGCAGTGAGCTATTAATTCTATCTTTAGTATTAGAGCTATGTGAACCAGCAGGAGTTAGAACCACAGACAATGATGGTCAGTTGAACACAACAAGATTTATCAAACTTTTAACGATAACTCGAATCACTCATGAGGAATTTGGCGCTCCCAGCCGTACTGCTAACATGCCCCTGTTGAAAGTAATTCAAAGTGAAACTCTTTGAGATTAATTTCAAGATGAAACTCATGGAGAATAATCAGAGGTGAAACTCTTGAAGAAATAAATCAAAGGTGAAACTCATGGAAGAATAAAAGTTATAACATTTGAAGAAATAAAATCATGGAGGTTTTTTGTTGTTTTTTTATTTAATGTTTATTTATGAGTTATGTTTGTAATAGCCTCTATAAAAGGCTACATTGTTGTTGAGAAATATAATCCCAAGCAAAACATTTCTTTCTCTCTTCATCCAATTGTTCTAGAATTCTCTCCACCTCCAATAAAGTGGTATCAGAGCTATCCAGGTTTTTGGAAAGATACTCATGGCGATTAACGGCATTTCGTCGATGAGCATTTCACAACCTTCTATGCCAATATTCAAGGGAGAAAACTATGAATATTGGAGCATCAAGATGAAAACACTCTTTAAGTCTCAAGAGTTGTGGGACTTGGTGGAGAACACATATTCTGACAATGATGAAGAAGCGAGAGCAAGAGAGAATAGGAAGAAGGACTCGAAGGCCTTACTCTTTATTCAGCAGGCGGTGCATGAATCTATATTCTCTAAAATTGCAGCGGCGGAAACTGCAAATGAAGCTTGGTCAATTCTGCAAATTTCGTTCCAAGGATAAACAAAGGTAATCCAAATAAAGCTCCAATCTTTACGACGAGAATTTGAAACTTTGCAGATGAAACACGGTGAATCTGTACAAGATTCATGTCCAGAGTGGCTGCGATCGTAAATCAAATGCGATCTTTTTCCGACAAAGTCACTGATGAGACGATAGTTGCCAAGGTGTTAGGGAGTCTAACACCTAAATTCGATCATGTAGTAGCAGCGATCGAAGAATCAAAAGATTTAACAACATATTCTTTTGATGAACTAATGGGTTCTTTGCAATCCCATGAGGCAATGTTGAATCGTATGGAAGAAAAACATGAAGAAAGGGCATTTCATATTAAGGAGGAGACATCGGAGCAAAAGAACGAACCAAGAAATGGCAGAGGGCGTGGAAGAAACAACTATCGTGGAAGAGGCCACGATAGAGGAACATGAAGAAATCAAAATGAATCATCAAGTAGCGGAGGCAATCAAAGTAAGGTCCAATGCTTTTATTGTAACAAATTTAGTCATATCAAAGCAGATTGTTGGAAACGACAAAGGCAAGAACAAGCTTGTTTTGCTGAAAAAGAAGAAGAAGAATAACTAAAACTCTTCATGGCATTTCAACAAAGAGAAGAAAGTGAAATTGTGTGGTATCTCGACAGTGGTTGCTCAAATCACATGACGGGAATCTATGACATCTTCGAAAATCTCGGCAAAACTCTCAAACAGAAAGTTACTTTAGGTGACAGCAACAAGCTACAAGTGGAAGGAAAAGGAAATGTGGCAATATCATGTGAATCAGGTAACACAAAGACACTCACAGATGTTTTCTACATTCCTAATCTTTCACAAAATCTACTCAGTGTTGGACAACTAATGACTTCGGGGTATGTCATTTCATTTGATGAGATGAAGTGTGTGATCAAAGACAAAGAAACTGATCATCACGTCATAACAATACAAATGACAAAGAACAAGTTGTTTCCTCTCAAAATGACAGATATGAATGCTCA
>QAOC01017965.1:114550-143495 GCA_003255005.1 Begonia fuchsioides
CGGTAGACACATCGAAAATATAGCCGTTGGAAGCTTATGGTCAGTTGGGTCGACATAACTTTTTGTGCGGTCGACATAACTCTGAAAGATCCATCTCTGTAAAATCTGGGGTCGACACATGTAGGTTGGGGTCAACACAAATCTGAACGTAAAGGTCGACATAAGTAAGTTAGTTGGGTCGACACATTTTTGTACGTTGGGCTGATTTTTTGGTCGACACAAGGAATGAAAGACTTGGCCTCTGTTTTGGACAGGTGTCGACACAATACACTGTGGGTCGACACAAAGTATGTATGGTTAAGCTTCTGAATTTTATAAGGGTTGACACAAGGCATTATGGGTCGACACAAAACACTGCACATACTTGAAATTTCTGCAGTACTTAAACAAATTATTAGACTTTAATTGTACCCTTCAAAGAGGGTATTTCTTATGAATGGTTAAGTCTAATTTAAACATTGTAAAGTAGTTTATTTTATCTTTCATGCTTATCTTATATAGTTATCATCAAAAAAAATTGATTGCTTTAAAAACACTTTTAAAGCCAACATTTAAGCTCCCCCATCATTCTCATTTCAAATTCATCTTGCATGAGTGAAGCAAAGCTTTCACAAAGTTTTTTGTTGGAAGCTCCAAAGATAATATCATCCACATAAATTTGGACAAGTAGCAAGTCATCACCAACATGCTTAGTGAAGAGAGTTGAATCAATTTTTCTCATTTTGAACTCTCTATCCAAGAGAAAGTTCTTCAACCTATCGTACCAAGCACGAGGAGCTTGCTTAAGACTATAGAGAGCTTTATGAAGTTTATAAACATGGTCTAACTTATCAAAGGCTTCAAAACCTATAGGTTGTTCTACATAGACTTCTTTCATAATATATCCATTTAGGAAGGCACTCTTAACTTCCATTTGAAATAGAGTGAATTCTTTTTGGCAGGCATAGGCAAGAAGCATGCGAATCGACTCCATTCGGGTTACCAGTGCAAAAGTCCCCTCAAAATCTATACATTCTTCTCGATTATAACCCTTTGCTACTAACATTGCCTTGTTTCTAATGACAACACCATGTTCGTCTAACTTATTCTTGAATGCCCATTTAGTTCCAATGATGGTGCGATCATTAGGTCTAGGAACTAACTCTCATGCTTGGTTTCTCTCAAATCGATTAAGTTCCTCTGCCATGGCCATTATCCAATTTTCATCTGTTATGGCCTCATCGAATTTCTTAAGCTCTACTTGAGAGATGAATGTTACATTAGCACATAGATTCCTAAGGGAGACTCTAGTTTTAACACCTAATGAGGGATCACCTACCACATCTTCTAATGGATGGCTTTTTGAAAATTTTCACTCTCTGTGAAGATATCGATTAGTATTGCTACTCGGTTCCAATTCTAGGGAGTTTGGAGGATTTTCGGAGGGATAAACTTTAAGTGAGTCTATCTCATTTTCTTCTAGAGATAAAGAATCTAGATATTTTACGAGCTCATCAGTTTTGTCCATATTACTTAATGAGGAAGGTAATTCATCAAAAGTGACATGCATTGATTCTTCAACTACTAGAGTTCTCTTGTTGAACACCCTATAAGCTTTTCTAGACAATAAATATCCTAGAAGAATTCCAAAATCCGTTTTTGAGTCAAATTTTCCTAAATTGACCTTGGTATTTAGAATATGGCATTTGCATCCAAAGGGCCTAAAGTATTTGACACTTGGAATTTTTCCCGACCAAAGCTCATAAAGGGTCTTTTCTAAGATTTGGAGAATTGATAGTCGGTTAATTATATAACATGCCGTAGCGATGGCTTCCGCCCAAAAATACTTGGGAAGAACATTTTCATTAAGCATGGTTCTAGCAAAGTCTTTTAAAGACCTATTCTTCTTCTCAACAACTTCATTTGTTGAGGAGTCCTAGGATAACATAAGTTGTGATTGATACCATTCTTAAAACATAAGAGTTCAAATCTCTCATTTTCAAATTCTCCTCTGTGATCACAAAGAATAGCTACAATGAAGAGATTCTTTTCCTAAAGGATGAGAAAGTCTCAAAAGTTTTATCCTTAGATCTAAGAAAGATTACCCAAGTGAATCTTGAGAAATCATCAACAATCATAAAGGCATGGTGTTTACCACCTAGGTTTGCTACTTTGGAAGGACCGAAGAGATCTATGTGAAGGAGTTGAAGGGGTTTAGAAGAAGACACAACATGTTTTGGGGCAAAAGAACTCTTTGTTTGCTTCCCCATTTGACATGCATCACAAGATTTATCATTCTCAAAGGATATTTTTGGAAGGCCCCTAACTAGATTTTTTTTTGATATCCTAGCTAAGGTATTCATACTAACATGTCATAATCTCTTATGCCATGACCAACTATCAATAGAGGAATTTGCACTAAAGCATTTTTCATCAAAACAAGCAACATTATCCATATCAATTGTATAAACATTTTTGGTTCTATACCCTATGAATAAAATTTTACCACTAAAGCTGTCCTCTATCATGCATGTTTTATATTAAAAAATTACTCTATATCATTTATTACATAGTTGACTAATACTTAGAATATTATGCTATAAGTCATCACCTAATAATGCATTTTCAATGATAGGGAAGGAGTGGTTACCTATGTTTCCAATCCAAATTATTTTCCCTTTTTGATTCCCTCCAAATGTGACATTTCCCTTCTTTTGTTTGATGGAGGTGAACTTTGAGGGGTCTTCCGTCATATGTCTCGAGCATCCACTGTCGAGATACTATAGATTCTTTGCAAGGGAGACTTCCACCTACACAAAGAAAGTTAAGTATTCCTTTTAGGTACCCAAACCATTTTGGGTCCTAGAGTGTTAACTTTGGTTCCTTTGAGAACCCATTTTTGAGTAAATATTTGATTTTTATCTTTTAACTTTAAAAGACATACAAATGAGATGTGTCTTATTGTATTACATGAATTGCATGTGCTTGGCTTTTCAAAGAGACTCTCATAGTTCTTTTTCTTTTTGAAAGGTTCATATCCTAAGCCAACTTTGTCAAAAGTTATTCTTTTTTTACCTAGAAGCATGTTTAAATTTTTGCTACCATTTGTAAACTTCAGGACTATAATATTCAATTCATCATTTTTCCTTTTTAATCTAGTTATCTCATCTTGCAAGGGATTAGCTATACTTTCATGTTCCTTAGATAGCACAGCGTGTTCCTTTTTCAATTGTTTGTACTTAAATTTCAAGGCATTAAAGTCACTAAGAAAATCATTGAATGCATCTAACAGCTCTCTATCTTCATCAGAATTATCTAAATTGCTAAATGAGTCACGTACCTTATCCTCCTTGGCCATGAAGTACATGTTTGCTAGTTCTTCGTCTTAAGATGAAGAGGAAGACGAATCACAGTCATCCCAAGTTGCTTTCATTGCTTTCTTCTTGTATGCCTTGGGGAATTTCTTTGCTTATGAACAGTCAGATTTTAAGTGACCCGGCTTTCCACAATCGTAGCACGTGAGTTCCTTTTCCTTTTCTTTTAGTTGTCTTTCTCTTCTATGGAACTCTTTTCCTAGCATCCTTTTCCTTTGCAGGAACCTCTTGAACTTCCTTGTTATGAGAGCGACATCTTCATAATCCACTTCATCACTCTCAGATTCAGCTTGTTTGTTTGAGGATGCTTTAAGGGCAATGTCCCTTTTCTTTGTTGTTTCCTTCTCTTTAATCTCTTCCTTTTCACTGGCATTCATCGTGATCTCATGTGTCATTAGAGATCCGATGAGTTCTTTAATCTTCAAAGTTTTGAGGTCTTTAGCCTCTTGTATTGTTGTTACCTTTGGTTTCCATGCTCTTGGAAGAACCCGAAGAATCTTCCTAATACATTCAAACCATTAGTAACATTAGTGAAGCGTGTAAACATGGAACTAACTGTTTCATCACTATGCATAGAAAATAGTTCATATTCTTGTACAAGCATACTTAGTTTGTTTTCTTTTACTTGGTTTGTTCCTTCATGTGTTACTTTAAGTAATCGCCAAATATCTCGTGCATTATCACAACCTTGTACTCCTCTATTAAACTCATCACCATTTACAGCACAGTACAAGGTGTTGATAGCTTTGGCACAGTACAAGGTGAATTAGGTTAATTGAAATTTTTCGTAAGTTAAATTCCTTACGCACAAAACTAAAAGGCTTGGTTATCAAATTCAGTTTATGCAAGCACAATCAACAAAGTAAAAGTTGAGAGAGAGAGAATTTGACACCAATATGTTTTCGCGGTTCGGCCAACAACTGTCTAGGTTCGGCCAACAACTGTCTACGTTCGGCCTTCAAGGTAGCTCCTTGAAGATCCTTCACTTGATTAAACTTCTGAGTGTCAATCTAACCTTTACAACTTGACTGTTCTTTCTTAGAGGCGTCACCTCTTTTTGACTCTTTTTTTTTCAGAGGCGTCACCCCTTTACAAATTCGCTGAAGAGAATTGATACAAGTATTTGCGGTTTTTAACCGAATCTTTCAATCACCAAATGAATGATCTAAAGTAAATACAAGAGTTGAGAGAGTAACAGATAAATCAAGAATGATTTTGGGAGAGTTTTGGCGTGTCTTTTTCTCTCAAAAAATCATCACCTCAAATAGCTTTTCTTTAGCTATTTATAATTCTGCAGCAGCTCAGGCTCGGGCGGTTGACATATGTACGAGAGCAGTCGACCGCAATATAGCCGTTTAGACTCATTAGAAAATAGTCGTTGGAGCTTTGTCGCTTGTAGTTGTTCCTGAGCGGTCAACCTAACAATCGAGCGGTCGACATTGTCTTTGACTCTGGTGCTTCTGCGGTGGACCTACGATGTAAGCGGTCGACACAAGTCTTTATTGGTCGACATAAATTACATCTATGGAACTTCGAATCGGTCGACATATGTCTTGTGAGGTCGACATAAATTTTGTCTCTGGAACATAGCTAGTGGACATAAGTCTGTATCGGTCGACATAGGTTACATCTCTTCTCTGGAATTGTTGCGATCGACATATATGAATAGCGGTCGACATATATCTCTTCTCTGGAATTGTTGCGGTCTACACATAAGAACAGCGGTCGACATAACCTTGGAGAACTTACAAAATTCTGCAGCACTCGACCAACTTGGTAAATATGTCCACCAATTGGCCACAAGAATTGACAAATTCCAAAACAACATCTCCTTTTTGGACATGAACTTTGATAAAATGATATCTAGTTTCTATATGCTTAGTCCTAGAGTGTAAGATAGGATTTTTGGAGATGTTTATTGCACTAATGTTGTCACATTTAATTGTAATCTTAGAGAATGAGATGTTATAGTCTTCTAAAGTGTGCTTCATCCAAAGTATTTGTGCACAACAACTATCGGCTGCTATATACTCGCTTTTGGCGGTTGAGAGTGCCACAGAATTTTTTTTCTTAGAGAACCATGATACTAAAGATTCACCTAAGAATTGGCATGTACCACTAGTACTTTTCCTATCCACAAGGCTTCCGGCATAATCCGAATCAGAATATCAAATTAAGTCAAAGGAAGTACCATTGGGGTACCATAATCATAAATCAAGTGTTCCACTTAAGTATTTGAAAATTATTTTAACGGCATCCAAGTGAGACTCCTTAGGTGAGGCTTGGAATCTAGCACAAAGGCAAACACTAAAGAGGATGTCGGGTCAACTAGCGGTTAGATATAACAATGAACCGATAATTCCACGAGACCTCTTAATATCCACATATTTTCCTCCTCCTTATCCAATTTGATTGTGGTACTCATTGGTGTCCTAGAAGATTTGCAAGAGTCCATTCCAAATCTCTGAATAATTCCTTGATATATTTCTCTTGGCAAATAAATGTTCCAACTAATGATTGTCTAATTTGAAGTCCTAAGAAGAATTTAAGCTCCTTCATCATGCTCATTTCAAATTCATCTTGCATGAGAGAAGCAAAACCTTCACACAGGTTTTTGTTGGAGGCTCCAAATATAATATCGTCCACATAAATTTGGACAAGTAACAGATCATTACCAACATGTTTAGTGAAGAGGGTTGAGTCAATTTTTCCCATTTTGAACTCTCTAACCAAGAGAAAGTTCTTCAACCTATCGTACCAAGCTCGAGGAGCTTGCTTAAGACCATAGAGAGCTTTATGAAGTTTATAAACATGGTCTACCTAGTCAAAGGCCTCAAAACCTGTAAGTTGTTCTACATAGACTTCTTCCATAATATATTCATTTAGAAACGCACTCTTAACATCCATTTGAAATAGAGTGAAGTCCTTTTGGTAAGCATAGGCAAGAAGCATGCGAATTGACTCCATTTGGGGCCACCGGTGCAAAGGTCTCCTCAAAATCTATACCTTCTTCTTGATTATAACCTTTTGCTACTAATCTTGCATTGTTTCTAATGACAATGTCATGTTCATCTAGTTTATTCTTGAATACCCATTTAGTTCTAATGATGGTGCGATCAATAGGTCTAGGAACTAATTCTCATACTTGGTTTCTCTCAAATTGATTAAGTTCTTCTTCCATGGCCATTATCCAATTTTCGTCCTCATTGAACTTCTTAGGCTCTACTTGAGATAAGAATGCTACATTGGCACACAGATTCTTAAGAGAGGCTCTAGTTTTAACTCTCAATGAGGGATCACCTACTACATCTTCTAATGGATGGCTTTTTGAATATCTCCACTCTCTAGGAAGGTCTCTATTAGTATGGTTCACCAGTTCCGATTCTAGAGAGATTGGAGGATTTTCAGACGGAGTAACCTCAAGAGAGTCTTTCTCATTTTCTTATAGATTCAAGGAATCTAGTTCTTTTATAATTCAACATTTTTTTTCCATATGACTTGATGAAGAAGGTGATTCATCAAAAGAGACGTGCATTGATTCTTCAACTACTAGAGTTCTCTTGTTGAACACCCTATAAGCTTTGTTATTCAATGAATATCCTAGAAGAATTCTAAAGTCAGTTTTTGAATCAAATTTTCCTAGATTGTCCTTGGTATTCAGGATATGACATTTGCATCAAAAGGGCCTGAAGTATTTGACACTTGGGGTTTGGCCTGTCCAAAGCTCATAAAGGGGTCTTTTCTAAGATTGGTCGAATGATACTAGGTTAATTATATAACAAGCCGTGGCAACGACGTTAGCCCAAAAATACTTAGGAAGAACATTTTCATTAAGCATGGTTCTAGCTAGCTCTTGCAAAGACCTATTCTTTCTCTTCACAACTCCATTTTGTTGAGGAGTCCTAAAGGAAGAGAAGTTGTGATTGATACCATACTTAAGACATAAAAGATCAAATTTCTCATTTTCAAATTCTCCTCCATGATCACTCTGAATGGCTACAATGGAGAGATCCTTTTCATTTTTGAACTCTCTTCCTAAAAGATGAGAAAGTCTCAAAAGTCTCATCCTTAGATCTAAGAAAGAATACCCAAGTAAATCTTGAGAAATCATCAACAATCACAAATGCATAATGTTTACCACCTAGACTTGCTACTTTGGAAGGACCGAAAAGGTCCATGTGAAGGAGTTGAAGGGGTTTAGAGGAAGACACATTGCCTTTTGAAGCAAATGAACTCTTTGTTTGCTTCCTCATTTGACATGCATCACAAGATTTATCTTTCTCAAAAGATATTCTTGGAAGGCCCCTAACAAGATTTTTCTTTGAGATCTTGGCTAAGGTATCCAGGCTAACGTGGCCTAGCCTCCTATGCCATGACCAACTATCAAGAGAGGAATTTGCACTAAAGCATTTTTCATCAAAACAAGCAACATTATTCATATCAATAGTATAAACGTTTTTAGATCTATGACCTATGAATAAAATTTTACTACTTGAGCTATCCTCTATTATGCATGTTTTAGATTAAAAATGACTATATATCATTTATCACATAATTGACTAATACTTAAAAGATTATATTTTAAACCGTCAACTAATAAAGCATTTTCAATGATAGGGGAGGAATACTTACCTATGCTTCCAATCCCAATTATTTTCCCTTTTTGGTTCCCTCCAAATGTGACATTTCCTTTCTTTTGTTTAATGGAGGAGAATTTTGAGGGATTTCCCCTCATATGTCACGAGCATCCACTGTCGAGATACCATAGATTCTTTGAAAGGGAGACCTTCACCTATACAAAGAAACTTAGATGTTCCTTTTAGGTACCCAAATCATTTTAGGTCCTTGAACGTTAGCTTTGGTTCCTTTGGGAACCCATCTTTGAGTGACTCTTTGATTTTTACCTTTTAGATTTAAAGGACATGCAAATGGGTGTGTCTTATTCTATTACATGAGTGATATGTGCTTGGTTTAACAAAGAGGCTCTCATAGTTCTTTTTTTTTTAAAGGTTCATATCCTAAGACGGCTTTGTCAAAGGTCATTCTTTGTCCACCAAGAAGCATTTTCAAATTTTTGCTACCCTTTGTAAACTTCAGTATTATAACATTCAATTCATCATTTTTTATTTTTAAATTAGCTATCTCCTCTTGAAAGGGAATAAATGTATTGTTGGGTTCCTTAGTTAGAACTCCATGTTCTCTTTTTAATTGTTTATATTTAGATTTCAACATATTAAAGTCATTAAGTAAATCATTGAAAGCATCAAACAATTCATTATCTTCATCAGAATTATCTAAATCATTAAAGGAGTCATGTACATTATCCTCATTTGCCATGAAGCACATATTTGCTAGTTCTTCGTCTTCAGATGAAGAGGAAGATGAGTCGCTGTCATCCCAAGTAGCTTTCATTGCTTTCTTCTTGTATGCCTTGGGAAATTTCTTCATTTGAGGACATTCAGATTTGAAGTGACCTGGTTTTCCAAAGTCATAGCATGTGAGTTCATTTTCCTTTTCTTTGAGTTTCCTTTCTCTTTTAGGTAACTCTTTTCCCTGCATCTTTTTCCTTTGTAGGAACCTCATGAACTTTCTTGTGATGAAGGCAACATCTTCATCATCATCTTCATCACTCACACCATCAGCTTGTTTGCTGGATGATGCTTTAAGGGCAATGTCTCTTTTCTTTGATGTTTCCTTCTCCTTAATCTCAGCCTTCAACGTAATCTCATGTGTCATTAGAGATCTGATGAGTTCTTCAATCTTAAGAGCCTTGAGGTCTTTAGCCTCTTGTATTGATGTAACCTTTGGTTGCCATGCTCTTGGAAGAACTCGAAGAATCTTTCTAACACACTCTTCATCTGAATATATCTTGCCTAGCACTTTCAAACTATTAGTAACATTTGTGAAGCGTGTAAACATGGAACTAACCGTTTTGTCGATATGTCGGCTACAAAATGTGCACCCCGGCGAGTCGCCAGCTAGATCCGATTCGAACAATCAGTCGAAGGAGCTGAGCTTAAATCTGCTGAGAGTGGGGCTGATCCATAACATCAACTGGAAGAGGTATTTCATCTTTCGCATATCACGTTGCTGATTTGGATTTGGTTAACCCTTAGCAATGGTTATCCTCAACTAGTTTCCGTAAATAGTTCATACTCATGTACAAGCATACTTAGTTTATTTTCTTTTACTTGGTTAGTTCCTTCATGTGTTACTTGGTTATCACAACCTTGTACTCTATTAAATTCATCACTAGTTAGAGCACAGTACAAGGTGTTCATTGTTTTGGCATTTAAATTCCTTAACCGCAAAACTAAAAGGGTTGGTTATCAAATTCAGTTTATGCAAGCACAATCAACAAAGTAAAAGTTGAGAGAGATAATTTGACACCGATATGTTTTCGCAGTTCGGCCAACAACTGCCTACGTCCGCGCTTCAAGGTAGCTCCTTGAAGATCCTTCACTTGATTGAACTTTCGGGTGTCAATCTAACCTTTACAACTTGACTGTTCTTTCTTAGAGGCGTCACCTTTTTTTTACTCTTCTTTTTCAGAGGCATCATCCCTTTACAAATTCGCTCAAGAGAATTGATACAAGTATTTGCGGTTTTTAGCCGACTCTTTCAATCACCAAATGAATGATTTAAAGTAAATACAAGAGTTGAGAGAGTAACAGATAAATCAAGAATGATTTTGGCAGAGTTTCGGCGTGTCTTTTTCTCTAAAACAATTGTCACCTCAAATAGCTTTTCTTCAGCTATTTATAATTCTGTAGCAGCTCAGGCTCGGGCAGTCGACATATGTACGAGAGAGGTTGACCACAATATAGCCGTTTAGACTCATTAGAAAATAGTCGTTGGAGTTTTGTCGCTTGTAGTTGTTCCTGAGCGGTCAACCTAACAATCGAGCGGTCGACATAGTCTTTGACTCTGGAGCTGCGACATAGTCTTTGACTCTGAAGCTGTCGACATAGTCTTTGACTCTGGAGCTTCTGCGGTGGACCTACGATGTAAGCGGTCGACACAAGTCTTTATCGGTCGACATAGATTACATCTCTGGAATTTTACATCGGTCGACATATGTCTTGTGAGGTCGACATAAATTTTGTCTCTGGAACATAGCCGGTCGTAAGTCTGTATCGGTCGACATGGCTCTAGAACTTTGCATCGGTCGACATACATCTATGGGCGGTCGATATACATCTCTTCTTTGGAATTGTTGCGGTCGACATATATGAATAGCGGTCGACATACATCTCTTCTCTGAAATTGTTGCGGTCGACATATATGAATAGCGGTCGACATACATCTCTTCTCTAGAATTGTTGGGGTCGACACATATGAACAGCGGACGACATAACCTGAGAGAACTTACAAAATTCTGCAGCACTCGACCAACTTGTTAGACATTAGTTACAATACAACATAGTTTAATTTAATTTTCATACATTCTCATGAACGATAATTATCATAAAAAATAATTAGTTACTTTAAAAACTTTAAAGCCAACATGATGTACCATTCTTACTCGTATAACAAACATATTGTTTTGTACAATAATCGCAGTTAGCTTGAAGATCTTCAACATCATAATCTGCTACCCGTGAAAAGTGGTCCCAAACAATCGCTGCAATTTCTATCTTGACATTACAAATAAATTTCAAATCAAACTACATCCTATCAATATCCTATCTAATTAAATTTAAATCTAATAACTATCAAACTCTTATCCAAATCCATCAAATTCTACTAAAAATCAATAGAAATCTGTTTTCAAGCCCAGATCAGATCAAAATTATTAAATCAATTAAAAATAATCCAATTCAATTCATAGTTTTTGTTTTGATCCTCACAGCCCTAGTAGTAATCTTAGTTTTAGAATAAAACCTAAAACATAATCTCTTAGTTTTGATCCACACAATCGTAGCAGTAATCAACCCAACATGTTCACATTTATTGTCTTGAGCACACAGTTCACAGTGTATAATAAAAATATAAATATTATGGTAAAAGATCAAGTTTATGCAAGGAAACAAATAACCAAATTGTCGGGAGATGAGAGTTTCGTCGCTTGGTCGGGAGCCGAGAGCTCAGAGTTAGAAGTCATCGCTCGGAGTTGGAATCATCGCTTGAAGTGGGGATAGCTCTCAAATCATAGTGGGTTGTCGTTGCTTGAAATCTTTCTCTCGTCAAAGCTCGGAGTCGAAAGCCACTCACAACTCGAAGTCGGGATCGTCGCTTGAATCGAGTGTCGGCAGGTCATGGGATCTGCCGGTGGAGACTGGAGTGTGGCTGTTGCTGCCTGCTCATAAGGTTTTTCAAAAAGCTTAAAAAATAAAGACTAAAAGAGTAAAAAATCCAAACATAGGAAGAAATAGTTATTTTATCTTCAAATTTATAAGTTTTTATTTTAGAAGTATATTTGAATTTTGAATACTATAACTAAAGTCACTCATTCCAATCTATGCATGTTAACTAACCGAATGCAAGCGCGCGGCGGAGGGACGGGATTTTTTTGCCGCTCTGTTTCAATCGCCCTACCCTTCTCTCTCGTTTCCCCAACTTCAGTGGTTTCTTTGCTGCGGATTAGCTCGATGAGGGACAAGCATGGCGCACACCCGAAACGAAAGAGGGTCGATACCGGCGTTTCGTCTTCTCCAGATTCATACAAGTTTTGTTCCTCCGAAGCTCGGGAAAGGTACGAGAAATACTTCTTTAACAGACCAATCAGGCTAGAAAGTGAAGTTAAAATCGAAGAATTTCTGGATACTCCCATGTTTTATATTTTCCATTCGCGATGTTGGTTGGGTTGACTCAGAAACCCTCAATGCGTCGCTATTAATTTGGTCCAAGAATTTTACGCAAACGTCGATAAAAACGTCGGAAATGGGGATTACGAGGAGGGTTATACTGTTTCCATCCGGGGAAAGAAGGTAGAATTTTCTCCAAAAGAAATTAGAACGTTTTTTGAGTTAGACATCGCGTCCGATCCTGATTTTCCAAACATTGAGATTGATTTAAATACTTTGGTTTGTGAGTTGTATGGAGAACCATCCCAATAGACGGTGAGCCCTGCAGCAAAAGAAACTTACTTCTTTCTACAGAATGTTGAATAGAATTGTTTCGCACAATATAGACCCTATCGGCCATACATCAACGATTCCGAAAGAAAGGGCTTTGTTTCTATACGCCATTGCTTTAGACAGCCACATTTTTTAGGTGATTCGAAGTGCTGCCATGGCCGAAACTAGAAGAGTTCAACTACCCTTTGGGTGTTTAATCGCGAGCATATTGTTCCTCTGAGTTACGAGAAGATTGAATATCCGATGCAGCCGATAAGTCGGGAAACATTGTGAAGATTGGATGCACACATTAGAAGTAGATCCCACTGTAATTCATGGAGAAGAATCTGGAGGGTCTGAGAATAAACATGGAGAAGAACAGAGAATGCCTACTATTTGGGGTTGTTCATCATTAGAGACTGTTACTTCGCACTTAAAGCATCTTCGGGAACAGCTAAATGATATTCAATCTCGCATGGAAAGGGGCTTCAATCATCTAGAGGAGCGGTTTGACTCTTTAGCTTCTTCCATGAATGAGTTTTTCTCATCCTTCAATCCTCAGCCTCTCTGAAGTTTTGGTGCTTCCATGTTGTTTTTTATATCATATAAGTATAGAAGTTGTAGGATACTATGAGAATGCATAACGTTTTGTGCTTAGTTGAATGTTTGTTTCTTTTGTTTTTCAATCATAGAAAAATGGGGATTGAGGATTTGGTACTGAATTCATTGATAACATGTCCCTTCGTACACGATCTTTTGCCATCAATATTAATTCTTGTAACGATCACGATCGTTCCCAACCTCCAGTCATCGAGCAATCTAGCGCTCAAGCCCCTCGATCGAAACCAAGATGTCCCCTCGGCTAAAAAAGATGGGCCATAGGCGCAACCGCGCACCCAATGAACTTGTTCTTAACCCGACGCATTCCACCCTTCTGTGGCCTATAAATGGGAAAACGTGGGCATCAACAAGAAAGCTACAAGAGTTTGCTTTTGCTTATACGTAATTTAAATCTAAACCCATGATCTGAAATCTTCATGTGAATTCAAACCAAGCTGTCCTCGAGCTCTCTGTTTCTTACACGTCTCGTATGGTTTTGAGCTTAGGGCCCCACTTCAATGGAGTTATCAGACCCGATTTGTCGTGATAAATAGGGAAGGATTTCAAATTGGAGAGACAGTTGGGTATTGGTGGGGAGATAAGTACGAAGATGGGTCGTGGAGGATTGCTTGCGCACGAGGAATGCAGGAGATGGACTCGTGCACACTACATGTTCGACGAAAGGTCTGTGGGGACAGACCTCGGCTCCTCTTAAGCTTTGGTCCCAGGCCCTACACCCACGTCGTTGCTCCACTCCTTTTAACCCGATTGCTTTGTTTGGATCTCAACCATCGTTTTCAGTTCTAATTTGACGGAAAAAAATGAAAATAAATCCATGCCGTCTTGTTGCTGAAACGTATTTCTAGAAAAATTACAGAGAAAAACGAAGATATTTATGGTCATCCATGGAGTTTTACAAGAGAAAACCAGGGAGAGAGGAGGCTGCTTCGTCATCCATGGAGGTTTACAAGAGAAATTGACTTCTTCTTTTAATCTCCTTCTCCAAATCCTCCTTCCCTCCCGCTTCCTCTAATTCCTGCAAAACCCGCCATTTTCAGAGATTTATGTTCTTTAAACTGAACTTAAAACAGCGATGCTCGATCCTCCACCTTGGGTCCCAAGAACAGGCCGTACGGTACTCCTCCAAATCTGTCCGTGTGATGGAGCTGCGCAATTGACTTCTTTCTATCAAATTAATTGACTTTAATAGTTTTAGTTTGTGCGAAACAGAAATTACATGGTGGGCAGCTGCGACTCGTCTCAGGTAAGGAACGTTCGCAATTGGACCCACTGGAAAACGACGGTGTACCAGACCGTCATGCACAAACATGTAGGCGATCCCAAACACCGTTATTCCTAATCCCTGCTTAGCTCCGATTAAACCATCGTTATCCTCGCTTAATCCAAATAGAGCGAAGAGAGAGAGAGAGAGAGACTCACGGCTCCAAAACAGAGACCTGGAACAAGACCCTGATTGAAGAAGCCAAAAGAAAGCAGAGCAATGGCAGGAACAGCGTTGGCAATGGCGAAGATGTCGTTCATCTCAAATGGACCGTCTCTTGGCCGGTGATGAGACTGAAACAATAATACCCACCATTAAATCAATTTCCCGACAACCCTATTTTCTGCTAATCGTCGTTCAATTTCAAAACCAACCTTGTGCATATCCCACAGGGAAGCATGCCACAGAGCTCTGTGCGCCCACCTTGCCCAGAACTCCATCCCTACCTACAGCTCACTTTATTACTCGAGGCCTTAAGCGCACGTTTCGCTGTTATTCATGGCGTAGAATGTGAAAGATTTACTTACAGCAGCTCCGACTGAGAGAATGAAAATACTGAACATTTCCATCAGAGGGAAGTCTCCGCCCTGTTCGTCAAAACGCAAGGCTATCAATCCACAGATTTAGCGATTCCTAAAATGAAAAGAAATTCAAAAATCGATGAACGCGGGGAACGGTAGTTAATTCGCTGGTTGAAATGCAGAAGATCCACCTCCACTTGCCAGGACAATCTGTAGTAAACGGCCAGGACAGAGAGAGATGTGATTCCAAGGCTAGAAAAGATTGCAGCAATGAGGTATGCTCTTCTCTCCGATTTCTTTCTCGCTAATCTCTCTTCACCCCGCATAACATTAGTCCCATTCTTTAACGTTTCAGGCTTCTTTGAGAGATGGTTGGTTTCAGATGCATTCTCTGCTTTTTCCTCCATCGTCATGGCTATTTTCAGCCTCTGTTTTCTGCGTGAAAAACACGGTTTCTTCTGTAGCGGGTTTGATAAGGTCGGAAGCGTAAATCGGGTTTGATGGGACGTGGGGTTTAGATTCCCAACCCCTATTCTACGAAACCGGTACGGCGTGGCACTTGCAGCCACCGATATATCGGAAGCCATGGAAGCTCAACTATAAGCTTGAAGCTTTGGCAGAAAAGAACACACCCAGAGAGAAAGGGAGAGAGGAGATTTATAAAAAGTTTTGAGTTAGTTCGCGGGGCTTGCGCTCCGAGTCTTCGCTAATGAGCCACAACCAGCTGAACTAGTTAGTGCGGTCAATCGAGCCGGCTCGAACGAGAAAGGCCAAACGAGCTGAGCCTTTCGAGCCTATTCGAGCCGGCTCTGTCGAGTTTTTTTAAAAAAAATTTGGCTCGAGTCGGCTCGCGAGCCTCGAGCCTAAACGAGCGAGCCGATCCGAGCCAGTCGAGCCTTTCGAGCCTAAATGAGCCGAGTCAAACGAGTCAAACAAGAAAAAAAAAATTTCGTATATTGAAGTTGTATAACTTATTCGATATTATGTAATGACCAATTTATGCATATTGTTTTCTTCAAGCCAAAAAAAAATTTGCATGATAACATTTGTATGTATCGCCTCCATTACGCATAGACATCGTGAGCGCATGCGAAAATAAAAGAAGTAAATCATTTTTTATTTTTTCATACAATTTTATTATGGCGCCTCGCAATGTACTGCGAGGAATTCGCTTAAAACTTGGATTAATGAATTGTTGTATAAATTCTACGGTTCCCTCGTGATCAAAGATTGAGAGAGGTAACTCTCGCTGTGCCACAAATTTTGCAGCACCTTCTCGCATTCTATCATGCGAATAAACAAAATTTCCGGTTCCAAGAGCGTTTAATTGAGATTGCATACAATCTTTCATATGCAGTTGCTCGTGATTTTTTTTGTAATGCTGATTCATTGTGCTAGTTGTTGATTCATAAGCATAATGTTTGGCACAATATTTACATTGTGCCCTATTTTCTATTGTCGTTCCTATTTTCACTTCTATTATTTGAAAATGTTTCCATATTTCCGACGTTTTCGATTTCTTTACTCGAAGGCCAGACATGGATGTTTGTGCAGATGTGTGTGTTAATCCGACAGAAAAAGCCGGCTTCATAGGTGCAACTTCTTACACCTCGTTGTCAGAAGACGGAAATGTTTCAAATTCTACGTATTTCGGCGGTGAATCCATAATAAATAATGACTATTTTGAACAAAAAATCTACTTAATACCGTTCACCGATTTGTTGCAGCTTGTTAATTGCAGTAGAACGATGCTTGAAGGCTATAGAGTGATTTGCATAGAGAGTTTACGTAAAAAAATTATCAGCTAACCTCTACAATTTATAGAATTCACGCATAACAGCTACATGCGGTCGACCTTCAGTTTTAAAACGGTCGACCTTACGTTACCGTTGCATATGGAAGTTATAGCCGTTACATTATAACGGTCGCCCCTCTTTATAAAAACGGTCGACCTTTTTACAACTACCGGTCGACTCTTTTTTCCACGCGGTCGACACTTTCACAACAATCATGCGTATTGCGGTCGACATTTAATTAGCGGTCGACACTTAAAAACGTTCTGGAACGTATAGCGGTCGACACCTTATTTTGCGGTCGGCCATCCAAATTTACATATGCATTAAGTGTCGACCGCGTGTATACTAAGTGTCGACCGCACTACAAGTAGTCCGAGCCAACCGAGCCAGCTCTCGAGCTGGCTTTCGAGCCGGATCGGTTGGCTCGGTATTTCTGAGCCCACGAGCCAACTCGAACGAGCTGCACTCTCGGGATCGGATCGAGCTTTTGCTCGAGCCGCTACAGTGCCGAGCAAGCTCTCACTCGTTTGCCAGCACTAGAACTAGTTAACAAAATTTGACTCAAATTGATTTTAGTCCTAAAATTTAAGATGATTTAATATTATTTTTTTCAAAAATTATACTGAAATAGACTACTTCTACTTCTACTTAAATTTTTTTTACTACTAATATAATTAATGATTTTTTATAAATGTATATTTTAAAATTTTATTATATTAAAATTAATAATTATTATAATCTTGTGACTATTTTAATTTATTTATTAGGTTAGTGCGATACATTCTTATATTAACTATTTATGTATTATGTACAATTTAAATTATTTATTATTAGATTTAATCAAGATCTAACCAAAACAAGACCGAAGATCTAGTTCTAATAATGTTTACTCATTGTCTTGATTTTGAAAATTTAAAATTAAAATATATTAGTGTATTGTTATTTTCTTCGAAAATCAAAGGGGATCAAACTAAATAATCCCTAGTAGTGAGAGACTTTGAATTCACATGGCAGTGAGAGTCACCTAGTCACCAAAACGACGCCATTTTTGCAAAAAATGTGTGTATTCTTGGTAAAGAAATAAAGTAGTAAAAAGAAAAGATTTATATTTCCCAAAATGAAAAAATAAAACGAATGCAGAACAAAGTCATGTTGTATGGAGGAAGCTCTAAAACTGCATCTGGTAGAGCACTTAACATGTCATCGCCTAAAACCCAACTTGGTATTCCTTGAATAACTTGCGGACATTGTCTTTTGCATCTAAAGTTTGTTACCATCGAATCGTCACGATATCATATGTTTCGGATCGATCATTAGGTGTAATTGGTGAGGTTTTTGGCATGCCGGAAGGGCTTTTATTTTGCGGGATGGTTAGGTGGATATGCCAACTATTGGCTTATTGGCCGAAGGAAAACACACGCCAAGTGTTGGGGTGCACGCCAATTAACTGCTTGCACTTATGTGCATAAGGAAGATTGGCTATAGTCATAATTGGCATGGGCGACACATAAAATTATAGATCCACGTGTAGTAATGTCTCAAGCAAAACAAATTGTTTGTTGGATGCTTGATGATGCTGGAGCATATTAGAAGCGCCATTAAAAGACATCACCCCACCTACGATTTTCTCCTTCATTCGCTTCCTCTCGCCTCAGATGATGCGGCGACCAATCGGGACCGTCCTTCGAAAACAAATCAGGACGGTCGTTCGAATACCACCCCCGATGAAGCTGGCTCCCTTGGCTCACGTCGGATTGATGATTTCTTCAGTAAGCCTCTACAAAAGTGAGCAAGATAGAATTTTCAACATTCTCAGCTGATAACAGAAAAAGCTTTTGGCTAGAACATTGTGTAGCGTTTGATCAAGTAATTGATCAAGTTTTTGGCTACTTGCCGACGAGTCTAGTTGCAGAGAAGAGTCAACCAGAGAAATTCAGTAGTGCCTTTTTGTGTCATCCCAATGAATGTGCAAGGGATTTGGATCAAGTAATTGAGCTTTAATTTCTGATACAAATGGAAGAGTAAGATGTGAAGTTGTGTTCCATCCTCCATGTTCTAGGCTATAGATTGTGCATTTACGTTCCAAAAGAATGAAGTTGTTGTTAAATCGAAACAATATTATATGCTCGTATATCGTTCTCGATTTTTTCTTCTGCAACCAACGGGATTTCATTATATGAAGCTTAGTTGCTAATCCATATTTTCTTAGACTTCAGGAATTGGGACTTCTGCAACTGTATCATATCTTCACCAAAACATGAACTTCTATCCATATTGCAAAAAAACTAAATTGTTGTACTAATTTTTTTTATCGATGATGTTTTAGTACGAGTTTCAAAGTCAAAATCGATATGGTATTTATAAAAATCCAGAGAGCAGGGGCAGGCCGCATGGGGGTCACAGGGCACCCATTGTTTAGGGGCGTCAGTGGACCTCGTCGGAGCCCCCCGCCTCGGGAGTAGGGCATACTCATGGGGTGAGACTTGTAATTTTATTACAAATCTACCATCTTTTCAAAATAAATATTACAAATCTGACCATATGTTCTGTTAGAACTCCAATAACAATCAAGTTCTTATGTATTATCTTCAACCAATTTCCGCTTCTTGAGGATTAGCACCGCCAACCAACATTAGTTTTTTTAAGCATCTGGGTTGCATAAAGAAATTCTTTCAATGTGTTTCAGGGTCTAAATCAATGTTCTCCCTAGAAATATTTTGTAACGCATCCCTCAAAATTGTGACTGGATCAATGAGTTGTTGTCCGACAATTTAGTCATCAGGTGTCACAGGTGTTCGATTTCGAGGAGTTCTCCTTCGAGGCATTTCAAAATTTTAAAGAAAATTTAAATTTTGTCATACGAATTTCTAGCAACTATCTTATAATATTATATTTCTATAACGATCTCTTTTGTAAATGTCTTTTTTTTCAAGTTCAGAACTTTGGACTCTTATATCAAATTTTCTATCGTACCACAAAGGGAACCCAGGATAGAACGGAGAACAAGCACAATCAATAAAAGTAAAGAGTTGAGAGAGAGAGAGAGATTTTGACACCAATATGTTATCGCGGTTCGGCCAACGACTGTCTACGTCCGTGTTTCAAGGTAGCTCCTTGAACATCCTTCACTTGATTAAGCTTACGGGTGTCAATCCAACCTTTACAACTTGACTCGTCTTTCTCAGAGGCGTCACCCCTTTACAAGTTCTCTCAAAAGTTTTGTTACAAGATGAATAATCAAAAGTATATACAAGAGATGAGAGAGTAAACTAGCTCAATAATGATTTTGGCAAAGTTTCGACGTGTTTTTCTCTCTAAAAAATTGGATGCTCCAGTTGGATTCTCATAAGCTATTTATAATTTTTGCGTCTGGTGAGACTCGGGCGGTCGACATATGTACGGGAGCGGTCGACAAAAATATAGCCGTTTAGACCCATCAGGAAATAGCCGTTGGAAGTTTGTCTCTGACATTGTCCCTGAGCGATCGACATATTTGTGGAGTGGTCGACATAAGTATAGTTGATTAGCCTTTGAAGGTGATTCGGTCGACATAGGCTCCGTCTCTGGAACTTCACATCGATCGACATAAGTCTTGAGTGGGAGATGACTCAAAAACAGGGGCTGAAGTGGACTAAGCTAGAGATCTCGGACGCGCTGCCTCTGGCTCGTCACGGTCTTCTTCCTCAAAATACTCATCCCAAGCATCAACCTCCCTCTTAAGATCATGAACTTTCCTGTGGAGAGACTCAACAGAGGATGCAAGGCTGAAGATAAGACCAGTGAGCATATCAAAGCGCTCCTCCATCAAAGTGGGAGAGCGATGTTGTGTGCGAGTGATCCAATGCTCAAGAGGAATGTGAATCTCATCAGCAGTCAAAGGAGGATCACCCGAAGTAGAAGAGGAAGTATGTCGGGGAGGCAAGGTTTTCTTGTAGTGCCAAACCCCATCATCATCTTGGGCTAAGCCCATATGTGCAAGAGTGGAGTCAGAATAGATATCAAGGTTCCTAACGTCGATAAAAGTCATGGAGGATGGAAACTCGACACCTTGCTTTGAGAAAATCTCCATCAGCATAAGATTGAAGGGTAATGTAACAACCGAGCCATTTAAGCACCTTAGTTATTATAAATGTAAATTGCGTTGTTAAATCTTGATAAGTGCATCACAAAGTATTGTTGGTAGTGTGTTAAAATACGCCTTTGAAAGGAATGTTTAAAGAAATAAGAAGGTTAGAGTATGTTACAAGTGAGTTAAGTGTTGAAGGAGAAAATTTGGTGAAGCCACCTCATGCTTGCTTCTTTACCTCATGCTTGCCTCTCCACCTCATGCTTGCCTCTTTACCTCAGGTTTACCTCTTCACCTTCAGCTGACATTTGATGCACGAAATTCTCATTATTATCCCTAAATTCTCTCAAGTTTCTTATGAAGGGAAACGTAAGGTTGAAGCTAAAGTTGAAAGTTTAGTGTGAGAGGTGCAAATTGAGTGTGTTTTGTGAGTTTAAATAACAAGAAGGAGGAGCACGAAGTCAGGGCTAAGGTATGATGTTGGTTGATTTAAGTATTTTTCTATACCCTATATTGAAGTTATAAAAGTTCGAGTATGGTTTTGATTAATGGAAATGGAATGAAAAACAAGGTGTTACCATGTCCATACAAAAGCAGGATTAATATGTCTGATTTTAAAGATTTGGATTTTATAAGATTTTTTATTACGAAATTGAATTTAAAGTCTTCTGATGAATTACAGTAGACGCCTTAAGCGTAATTTCGGTTACTTATTCATAAGAATTGGAGTTTGATAACTTAAGTTATGACTGTTGTAATTTGGGAGAAAGATATGGTAAATTCGGGAAATTCTAATGTAAGCATATTTGTGATGTTAAGGTTGTTTGGAATCAAGCAAAGAAAGTGAAGGAAATAAGGAGTATTTTGCAGCTTGGAATCCAAGTAAGTGAATCTTGCATGTCTTTGGCCCTTCGAGGACTACATCACAGAGAGTAGGATTAAAGTTGTATAATTAGAAACAAATAAAAGTGAACCCGAATTGGTTACGATTATGAATAAGTAGAATAAGAATATTCTGTTTGGGGGTGTATTACATCGTGCACCGGCTCAAGTGTTTGAGTTTGATTGGTGTTTGTTTGACATTGTTTGATGGTTGCTATGTTTAAGTAAAGTAATGAAGTAAGTTTATGTTAAGCATACTTAAGAGATAACAATTATCTTCATTTGGAGACGTTTGTTTATGTTGATTAGGACATGTTTTATGCATGCTTTATGTTTATGTTATGAATGTCATGTTGTGCACGTATGTCATTTTCATGCATGTTTGAAAAGAACGAAAATGTTTTCCATGCATGTTTTCAAACGTCACCCAACTGAATGGCGAGGGTGGGATGAGAGGAACCTGTTGGTGCTAACTCTCGTTCTGAAAATCCTCAAAGTTCTATGCATGAATGTACGTAACGAATGAATAAGGTAGAACCACGAGGTGGAAAGCTCGATCACGAGGACCAAGTAGAACTACGAGGTCGAAAGCCGAACATGTAAATGACTGGTAGAACTACGATGTGGAAAACCAGATCAATAAGCAAGAATAACGCAATAAAGAACGAAATGAATATGCATGTTTTTTAAAACCACGCTCATGTTACGCATGCCACTTTATATGATTTCTTACTGAGCCTTAAGCTCATTAGAATAAGCTTTGTGATGTAGGTGATGAAAACAAAGGTGAAGAACTTAGTTTTCACCACATGATGTGATGTTGTGAAGGAGGCTTGCTCGGGCCGTGCATGCACTGTTAAGCGACGACCCGTGGGAATGAACGAAAAAAAGAAGTTTTGATGTATTTTGAAAGTACTATGTTTTAAGATGTGTTTCGTGAAATGTTAATTACATATGTAAACTAACACTATGTATGAATAAGCATGTTTTGGAAATACGTTTGAATTATGGTAACAATGAGTTTTCTATTTACTTAATAATGACTTCCTCTGTGTTTTCAAGAAAATGATTTATACAAATTAAAGATTTCAAGGAAAAGAAAATAATTTTATCACAGCTTTTCAGTATTTTTTTTATAAATAAAAAAAATGGGATGTTGCAGGTAATGACTTGGATGCCACATCCAAAACATCCATCATACGCCTCATGATTATAAAATCAACATTGAAGCGACGCCAGTGAAAGAACATGTAGAGGACGTAGAGCTTCATGTGACTAATGTGATCTTTATGCCCGTCCTTAGGCAAAAGGTTGTAAGTGGTGATATGGTGAACTAGTCGTGTCGTGATGTTGAGGTCACTTGCTTTTGGTTTGTAAGGCACATTTTCGGGATCTTGAGCAATCAATCTCAGAAAATTCCGGTAATCTGAGCACCGAGTCAAAGAGGGCTTCTTCTCTTGCTCATAGTATTGATCAGTGAGCTCGTTAATTTGACAATTTAGCAAGGAATTTAAAGATGAAACGGTGATCTTGATTGGTTGGCCATACACAAAGCTCTGTAAGGTAAAAGAATGTGAAGTTGAATGCAAATTGGCATAAAATAACTGAATTGCCTCTTCATTATATTGTTTTCTAAGGCTAAAAAGTGTGATCAATCCCAAATAGTCGGTAGTTTTGGAAATATCAATGCCCGAAATACAATGGGATGGAAAAACTCTACTCAAGATAAGTGGTTTGGATTAAAGGTATTAGGAGTACCTATCTTGAGTCGTCTCATTGCGAAAGAGGTGTTTGTCAATTGCCAGAGGAGGAGGAGGAGGAGAGTTATCAGACTTTGACTTAGCCGTTCGCTTGCTCTTAGTTGGAGGTTGAGAAGTGGAAGCCATATGAAGTGGAGAAGTGAGAAATTGAGAGAAGTGAGCGCTAGATAATGACCATGGTCGTCAGAACGATTTTCGCACGAGAGAGAAGGGCGGAAGTCTGAAAATGTTTGCGGAAAGGGTTTTAAAAACGGCGTTTAATTTGTCGACCGATCGTAGATGTTGTCGACCGACCTGAGGCATCTAAGCACCATCAAATCAAATTATCCCCAACCGAACTCTAATTCCACAAAAGGTCTTCTCATCTAGAGGCTTAGTAAATATGTTCGCCAATTGATTGCAAGAGTTGACAAATTCCAAGACAACATCCCTTTTTTGGACGTGATTTTTGATAAAATGATATCTAATTTCTATATGCTTAGTTCTACAATGTAAGATAGGATTTTTGGTGATGTTTATTGCACTAGTGTTGTCACACTTTATTAGAATCTTAGAAAATAAAAGGTTATAGTCTTCTAAGGTGTACTTCATCCAAAGCATTTGTGCACAACAACTACCGGCTGCAATATACTCGTTTCGGCGGTTGAGAGTGCCACAGAGTTTTGTTTCTTAGAAAACCATGATATTAAAGATTCTCCTAAGAATTGACATGTGCCACTAGTACTTTTCCTATCCACGAGACTTCCGGCATAATCCTAATCCGTGTATCCAATGAAATCAAAAGAAGTACCCTAGAGATACCATAATCCTAAATCAAGTGTTCCACTTAAGTATTTGAAAATTCTTTTAACAGCATTCAAATGATACTCTTTAGGAGACGCTTGGAATCTAGCACAAAGGCAAACACTAAAGAGAATGTCGGATCTACTAGCGGTTAGATATAACAATGAACCGATCATATCACAAAATCTCTTAATATCCACATCTTTTCCACCTTCATCCTTATCCAATTTGGTTGTAGCACTCATTGGTGTCCTAGAAGATTTGCAAGAGACCATATCAAATCTCTTGAGCAATTCCTTGATATATTTCTCTTGGCAAATAAAGTTTCGTCTAAGGATTGTCTAATTTGAAGTCCTAAGAAGAGTTTAAGCTCCCTTATCATGCTCATTTCAAATTAATCTTGCATGAGAGTGAAGTCCTTTTGGCAGGCATAGGCAAGAAGCATGCGAATCGACTCTATTCAGGCTACCGATGCAAAATTTTCCTCAAAATCTATACCTTCTTCTTGATTATACCCTTTTTCTACTAACCTTGCCTTGATTCTGATGACAGCACCATGTTCGTCTAACTTATTCTTGAATACTCATTTAGTTCCAATGATGCTGCGATCATTAGGTCTAGGAACTAACTCTCAAACTTGGTTTCTCTCAAATTGATTAAGTTCCTCTTGCATGACCATTATCCAATTTTCATCTGTTATGGCCTCATCGAATTTCTTAGGCTCTACTTGAGAGATGAATGCTACATTAACACATAGATTCCTAAGGGAGGCTCTAGTTTTAACACCTAATGAGGGATCACCAACCACATCTTTTAATGGATGATTTTTTTAATATTTTCACTCTCTAGGAAGATCTCTATTGGAATTGCTACTCGGTTTCAATTCTAGAGAGTTTGGAGGATTTTTGGAGGGAGAAACTTTAAGTAAGTTTATCTCATTTTCTTCTAGAGTTAAAGAATCTAGATCTTTTACAAGCATATAACTTTTGTTCATATACTTAATGAGGAGGGTGATTCATCAAAAGTGACATACATTGATTCTTCAACTACTAGAGTTCTTTTGTTCAACACCTTATAAGCTTTGCTAGACAATGAATATCCTAGAAGAATTCCAAAATCGGTTTTTGAGTCAAACTTTCCTAGATTGTCCTTCGTATTTAGAATATAACATTTGCATCCAAAGGGCCTAAAGTACTTGACACTTGGAGTTTTGCCCGACCAAAGCTCATAAGGGGCCTTTTCTAATATTTGACGAATTGATATTCGGTTAATTATATAACATGTCGTGGTTACGGCTTCTGCCCAAAAATACTTAGGAATAGCATTTTCATCAAGCATGGTTCTATCAAGCTCTTATAAAGACCTATTCTTCCTCTCAACAACTCAATTTTCTTGAGGAGTTCTAGGAGAGTAGAAGTTGTGATTGATACCATTCTTAAGACATAAGAGTTCAAATTTCTCATTTTCAAATTTCCCTCTATGACCACTACGAATAGCTACAATGGAGTTTTTATTTTGAACTATCTTCCTAAAATATGAGAAAGTCTCAAATGTCTCATCCTTAGATCTAAGAAAGTATACCCAAATGAATCTTGAGAAATCATCAACAATCACAAAGGCATAGTGTTTACCACCTAGGCTTGCTACATTGAAGGACCGAAGAGATCTATGTGAAGGAGTTGAAGAGATTTAGAAAAAGACACAACATGTTTTGAGGCAAATGAACTCTTTGTTTGCTTCCCCATTTGACATGCATCACAAGATTTATCTTTCTCAAAGGAAATTTTTGGAAGGCCCCTAACTAGATTTTTCTTTGAGATCCTACCTAAGACATCCATACTAACATGGCCTAATCTCCTATGCCATGACCAACTATCAATAGAGGAACTTGCACTAAAGCATTTTTCATCAAAACATGCTACATTATACATATCAATTGTATAAACATTTTTGGTTCTATAGCCTATGAATAAAATTTTACCACTAGAGCTATCCTCAATCATGCATGTTTTAGATTAAAAAATTACTCTATATCCTTTATCACATAGTTGACTAATACTTAGAAGAGTATGTTTTAAGCCGTCAACTAATAATGCGTTTTCATTGATAGGGGAGGAATGATTACATATGTTTCCAATCCCAATTATCTTCCATTTTTTATTCCCTCTAAATGTGACATTTCCCTTCTTTTGTTTGATAGAGGTGAACTTTGAGGGGTCTCCTGTCATATGTCTCGAGCATCCACTGTCGAGATACCATAGATTCTTCGCAAGGGACCCTCCACCTAAACAAAAAGAGTTAAGTGTTCTTTTTAGGTACCAAAACCATTTTTGCTCCTAGAGTGTTAGCTTTGGTTCCTTTCGGAACCCATTTTTTAGTAAATCTTCAATTTTTATCTTTTAACTTCAAAGGACATACAAATGAGAAGTGTCATATTCTATTACATAAATGGCATGTGCTCAGTTTTTCAAAGAAACTCTCATAGTTCTTTTTCTTTTTGAAAGGTTCATATCCTAATCCGGCTTTGTCAAAAGTTATTCTTTGTTTACCTAGAAGCTCAAATTTTTGCTACCATTTGTAAACTTTAGGACTATAACATTCAATAAATCATTTTTCCTTTTTAATCTAGTTATCTCATCTTGCAAGGGATTAGCTATATTGTCATGTTCCTTAGATAGCACAGCGTGTTCCTTTTTCAATTGTTTATACTTAGATTTCAAGGCATTAAAATCATTAAGAAAATCATTGAATGCATCTAACAGCTCACTATCGTCATCAGAATTATCTAAATCGCTAAAGGAGTCATGTACCTTATACTCCTTGGCCATGAAGCACATGTTTGCTATTTCTTCGTCTTAAGATGAAGAGGAAGATGAATCACTCTAATCCCAAGTTACTTTCATTGCTTTCTTCTTGTATGCCTTGGGGAATTTCTTTGCTTGTGGACAGTCAGATTTTAAGTGACACAACTTTCCACAATCGTAGCACGTGAGTTTCTTTTCCTTTTCTTTTTGTTGCCTTTCTCTTCTAGGGAACTCTTTTCCTAGCATCCTTTTCCTTTGCAAGAACCTCTTGAACTTCCTTGTTATGAGAGCGACATCTTCATCATCCACTTCATCACTCTCAGATTCATCTTATTTGCTGGAGGATGTTTTAAGGGCAATGTCTCTTTTCTTTGTTGTTTCCTTCTCTTTAATCTCTTCCTTTTCACTGGCCTTCATCGTGATCTCATGTGTCATGAAAGATCCGATGAGTTCTTTAATCTTCAAAGTTTTGAGGTCTTTAGCCTCTTGTATTGCTGTTACCTTTGGTTTTCATGCTCTTGGAAGAACCCGAAGAATCTTTCTAACACATTCTTCATTTGAGTACACTTTGCCCGTTACTTTCAAACCATTAGTAACATTAGTGAAGCGTGTAAACATAGAACAAACTGTTTCATCACTATGCACAGAAAATAGTTCATATTCATGTACAAGCATACTTAATTTGTTTTCTTTTACTTTGTTTGTTCCTTCATGTGTTACTTCAAGTAATCGCCAAATATCTTATGCATTATCACAACCTTGTACTCTATTAAACTCATCACCATTTAGAGCACAGTACAAAGTGTTCATAGGTTTGGCATTTAAGCTTAATTTTCTTAAGTCATTCTCATCATATTCACTACTTGATTTAGGAATGCTTGTGTCATTCTCAATTTTGATTGGCACGTATGGACCATTTTCAATTATGTTCTAAACACTGTAGTCCATTGCTTGAATAAAAATCATCATCCTAGTTTTCCAATATACATAGTTGTTACCATAAAAAAGAGGGGGTCTACAGATTGATTGATCCTCACTGTGTGACGTGTTCATGATAAAAGCCATTGTAGAGAAATTTAATACAAGATGATAAATTACGAAAAATTCTTATTTAACATGCTATGATACCAATTGTTGGACTGGTTTTTAACCTAAGTGGAGGGTGAATTAGGTTAAATATAATTTTTCGTAAGTTAATTTATTTAACTATAATAACTATGTGAATTGATTATCGATTCAAAGAGCAAGCACAATGAACAAAAGTAAAGAGTTAAGAGAGAGAGATTTTGACACCGATATATTATTGCGGTTCGGCCAACAACTGCCTACGTCCGCGCTTCAAGGTAGCTCCTTGAAGATCCTTCACTTGATTGAGCTTACGGGTGTCAATCCATCCTTTACAACTTGATTCTTCTTTTTCAGAGGCGTCACCCCTTTACAAGTTCTTTCAAAATTTTTGTTACAAGAATTTGCGATTTCTAAACCGACTATCTCAATCAAAAGAGGAATAATCAAAAGTATATACAAGAGATGAGAGACTAAACTAGCTCAATAATGATTTTGGCAGAGTTTCGACGTGTTTTTCTCTCTCAAAAATTGGCTGCTCCAGTTGGGTTCTCATCAGCTATTTATAATTTTTCGTCTGCTGAGGCTCGGGCCATCGACATATGTACGGGAGCGGTCGACACAAATATAGTCATTTAGACCCATCAGGAAATAGCCGTTTGAAGTTTGTCTCTGACGTTGTCCCTGAGCGGTCAAAATATTCGTGGAGTGGTCGACATAAGGATAGTTGAGTAGCCTTTGAAGGTGTTGCGGTCGACATAGGGTCCGTCTCTGGAACTTCGCATTAGTCGACATAAGTCTTGAGCGGTCGACATAGATCTGTCTCTGGAACTTCGGCGGTCGACACAAGTCTTGAGCGGTCGACATAAGATCCGTCTCTAGAACTTTGGCGGTCAACACAAGTCTTTAGCGGTCGTCATAAGTTTCATCTCTTGAACTTCGGCGGTCGACATAAGTTTCGTCTCTGGAACTTC
>QAOC01017965.1:151912-162967 GCA_003255005.1 Begonia fuchsioides
AGTAGGTTCGTTCTTTTGTACTCTTTTCAAACAATTAAACAATTTTTTGTAACATATTTTACTTTTTAATGGCACAATGAATGCTTTCAGTGTTTCTATTTCGATTCGTATTTATGCATGAGTATTAATTGTTAACTCTTTTGCGAATTGATTTCAAATTGGATGCTTTCAGTGTATTGTTTATTCGATGTATTGTTTTCGTGTTTCTTTTGCGTAATGGAGGCGATACATACAAATGTTATCATGCAAATTTTTTTTTGGCTTGAAGAAAACAATATGCATAAATTGGTCATTACATAATATCGAATAAGTTATACAACTTCAATATACGAAATTTTTTTTTTCTCGTGTGGCTCGTTTGGCTCGGCTCGTTTAGGCTCGACAGGCTCGACTGGCTCAGATCGGCTCGCTCGTTTAGGCTCGAGACTCGCGAGCCGGCTCGAATAGGCTCGATAGGCTCGAAAGGCTCGGCTCGTTTGACTTGACAGGCTCGATTGCCAGCTCTAGTGTTGAGTATTAAGCTCAATGAATAAAAATAACAAAAACTCGTTAGTAGATTTCAACCGGCTTTGAGAACGTTAAACGGTCACCAAATTTAACGTGTGACCTATGAATTTCTATGTCTCGAATGTCTAGTTTTTATTGGTTCAAGTTTCATGTCATTCTCACCCTTGTAGAAGAAGTTATGGTCGTTATAGTCACAAAAAGTTAAATAAAACTTCAGTAAATAATTATATTAAGACACGACTGGTTAAACAATGTATAGACTTAAAATCAATCTAGTAAACGCACTTGGATTGACTGACTCTTGGATGAACACGTTGCCTGAAAAATATGAGAAATAGAATTGAATATAATATAGGTAAGATGCATCTACTATTAGATATAAAAAATATAATATAGAATTTCCACTGTATTTATGGCCATAAAACCATGGATTTTTCCACATTTCACAGTCTTTGAGACTTTCCCACATTTCATTTCCACCCATGTCTTTGAAACCATGTCTTCGACTCTTTCGTGTTCTTTGGTGCAAAGTGCTCCATATTTTCCAAACCAAAGCAAGATGATTTTAATCTAGAAAATCAAGCCTAAATTACAATATCTGAATTAAATATTAAATTTTAAAATAGTATTAATAAATTCAGTTAAAATTTCGTACATCAATCAAAATTTTTGAAAATTTTATCTCACATTTAAAATATTATAAGACAATAGTCTGTAAAGTTTCGTAAACTTTCAACGGTTGTGCGATTTAATATAATTTTTGGAATGAATTAAATAAAACTTTAGTTAAATAATTATATTAAGACATGACTGGTTAAACAATGTATAGACTTAAAATCAATCTAGTAAGATGCATCTACTATTAGATATAAAACATATAATATAGAATTTCACAGTCTTTGAGACTTTCCCACATTTCATTTCCACCCATGTCTTGACCTAGACTTCGACTCTTTCGTGTTCTTTGGTGCAAAGTGCTCCATATTTTCCAAACCAAAGCAAGATGATCTTAATCTAGAAAATCAAGCCTAAATTACAATATCTGAATTAAATATTAAATTTTAAAATAATATTAAATTACAAATTGCATGTCTCGTTCAGAAAAAAAGGTCTCTTTCTAGACGTTTTAGAGAAACAAGCAGACGTTACGTGATCATGTTCGATTGAAGATCATTCTAGTTTTTCCTTTTATTTGTTTTTTTCTATTTATATAATTTTTAACGATAAATATCAATTTAATTTAAAAATTTTCAACAACTCTTTGAAGTTACTACAATTTTACTAACACCCTACCTTAACGGTGTTCGTTAATTTAGTCACGCATTTCGTCAATAAATGACAATGAAAAGCTTATAAAGATTAAAAGATGATGACAACTTTCCATTTTGTTTAGAGATTAACAACACTAGAGAAAATATATATATTTGAATGTACATCAAATATATATATATATGTTGGTCTCCTAGAATATCCAAGTGATGAGATCCATATCCAAATGCAATGATAATTCTATAAGTTATTGTAGAAAAGTCATAAAATTTAGGCACTTCTTTGGACCTACTTTCCGACGTCTACTCATGCCATCATCCTTAAATGTCCAAAACATTAAATTTAATAATATTGGAATTATTTGTTTGATGAAATATTAAGAAAAATCGCAGAACTTGAGGCAATTTTATAGTCACAGTTGCCTATAAATACCCGCCACCTTAATTCTTACATTCACAAAATCTTTCTTCGAGCATACGATAATCATGGTTTTCTTCAGAGACCTGTGTGTTTTATCCTTGCTTTTCTTGTCTCTAATTTCTCAGCGTCTGGTTCATGCTGCGCTTTTCGAAGTCCGAAACAACTGTCCCTACACGGTGTGGGCCGCCGCAGTTCCCGGCGGCGGCCGAAGGCTGAACAGAAACGACGTCTGGAGCTTCAACGTCAACCCAGGCACCACCGGCGGCCGCGTGTGGGGTCGGACCAACTGTAACTTCGATAGCGCTGGACGAGGAGGATGCCAGACCGGCGACTGCAATGGCCTCCTGCAATGTCAAGCGTACGGCCGACCACCCAACACGCTGGCCGAGTTCGCGTTAAACCAGTTCAACAACTTGGATTTCTTCGACATTTCTCTCGTCGACGGATTCAACATTCCGATGGACTTCAGCCCCACTTCCGGCGGGTGCAGGGGAATCCGGTGCTCCGCCGAGATCAATGAGCAGTGCCCTAATGAGCTCAGGGCTCCCGGCGGCTGCAACAATCCATGCACCGTGTTCAAAACCAACGAGTATTGCTGCACTTCCGGCCCTTGTTCGCCGACAGATCTTTCGAGGTTTTTCAAAACTCGTTGCCCAGACGCTTACAGCTATCCTAAAGATGATCAGACGAGCACTTTCACTTGCCCAGGTGGAGCCAACTACAGGGTAACGTTCTGCCCTTGATCGCCATTGATGGAGAAAGTATTATAATAATGTAATAAGAGAGCTTCGTAGCTTTTTTTAGCACGATCCTTCCAGTGCTAAATATAACCAGTTTTTATCTAAACATTATGAGGAACACGAACCAGATAAAAAGAAATATGAGAATTAAAATCGATAAAAATAAGAATCAAACGATGGATATTCACTGTGAAATTGAAGTAAAACCAAGAAATTAAGATGATTTTCGAGCAAAATTAAATTATATATTTTTTAAAAGTCAACCAAGCACGTCCATTATTCACGCGACCACCGTGGGCCTTTGCCTCGTTGTCATGCTTGCAACCCTCCTGTTCATCGGGGTTTCTCTGAATTGCGGGTTTGGAGATTGACCCGATTCATCTCCATTTTCAATCCTGTACGTATTTTTGAATTTTCGTCGAAGTTCTACATTTCTTTAGACAATCAATCGAGATCCAGGAAGCGGGTCTGACTCTGTTTTTGTTTTTCGTTCTTCTTTTCTCCGTCCCAGATGCCTCGGGGAGCCCTCGAAGTTGTTCTTGTTGGTGCGAAGGGTCTTGACAACACTGATTTTTTCAGTATGTTCGTTTCTGAGGATTCTTTAGTGTGCATTTCCTTCGGTTTTCGTTATTATGCTGTCGACTTTTTTGTTTGTGGAGTTTAACTAAGCTATTGCTGTTGGTTGTTTGATTGAGCTAGTATTGATCCTACGATTGATGATACCAATTCACACGATCATACTCGTGATCTTTAAACTGGTTTTCTACGCTTGTTAAATTGGAACTTGAAGGTTTCATTCTCTGAAAGGATCCCAAAGAGAAAGGATGAGACTCTTTGCTTTGAAGCTGTCCACTCTTTCTCACGTTGGATTCTTTATCCCCAACAAATTGGTCATAATTTGCTGATTTGGTCATTTTCAAATAAGTGCGTTTTCTTAACCGCAGAAATTCTGCAGCTGATATCGTCTTTCTAAGACAATTGCAGTTTCTCAAAGGAAGAATCATTGGTTAGAGCTGGAGACAATTCTTGAACGATGGATGAAGAGGGACGGAGAAGCTTTTGCTTGAAATATTTAAAAACAATACTTAAACCATTAGATAAAAACAACAAAAACCTGCATGATTTTAGTCTTAGAATTATTTCACTTTTGATTTATTCCTTCAAAAGTTTCATTTTTATTATTCTTCCACGGTTTCATATTTGATTATTCTTCGATATTTCTATTTGAACTTTGTTTTTCTCCACAGATGACCTCGATCCGTATGTCATTCTCGTTTGCCATTCGCAGGAGCAGAAAAGCAGCGTAGCGTCAGGTAGGAATCTTGAAGAACAATGAGCTCTTCGTTTTTCTAAGCAATCTATTTTTACGTATGAATCAAGTTCAAAGCTTTCTCGTTGGTTAGGAGCTGAGCTCATGCTTTTTCTTCAATCTCAGTTATCTTTTTATTTTATTATTCATGTGCGGGGAAAGGAGCTGAGCCAGAGTGGAATGAAAGTTTTGTGTCCACTTTATCGGAGGGCGTCGAAGAGATCACGCTAAAGCTAATGGAAGGCGATGCATTCACGGAGGACGACTTTCTTGGACAAACAACGTGAGAATTTCTAATTAAATTTTCTAACATTTAGTAAATTCCAAATGTGGAAATCGCTGCATGACTTAGATACTTTCTTCCCAGTTCGGGCCGAACTAGAGCCGTATAATCAAGTCTTTTCTCGGCGTTTTCCATAGCATTTCTCTCGAGCCAGTTTTCTCAGAAGGAAGCGTGCCTCCGGCAACTTACAATGTAGTGAAGGAGCAAGACTATCGAGGCGAAATAAGAGTTGGCCTTACCTTCGCCCCTGAGGTAGCTTCATCTTTCATTCTTTAGCTGCCCAAATTGCAAGGGAATCAGGATGAAAGTGATTGCATTCTCTCTCTATCTCTCTCAGGTAAATTGTGAGAGAACTCACGAGAGAGAAGATAGCTTTGGTGGGTGGAAGGAATCTTCATACTGCTCACAATCTTTTGGAACTGGAAATGGAAATAAATGAGCTTCCTGTCTCAACCGATTCCCTGTGGAGTTCATCGATTCGGTTGAAATATTTGCATAAAAACCCTCATAATCTAGCATAGATGAAAAAACCAAAGCCTCGGTTTAGTACATAGAAATGTTGGTTCTCGATCTCGGCAGGAAATTATGAAATCACAAGATTTCATCCACCCTTCCCTATCATTATCTCCAGAGTTCTTGCAGAGTTCATGAAATCTCTTGAAGTTCACATTAAAGTACAGAAGGAAACAACAGAGTTCAGAGGGTCAAATCTGTGATGAAGTAGTCTAAGCTGATCATGATTAGTGATTACAATTGTTTTCTCCTCGAATGCTCTACTTGCCCTCAGAAACCTTGTCGCCATTTATTTGATCTTGCCGCACTGTCCCAAAACCAGGCAAACTTACATAATCGTCCCTGGAGTTCCTGCTGGATCTGGTTTGTTATATTGTCACTTCGAACATAACTGGTTGAGCCGAAATCTGGTAATTTAATAGTAGAATCTCTTTGCGAACGGGCAGATTTAAGATTCTCTTGGAAGAATGTATGAATGCCCAGACTATCATCCACTCTTATTGATCCTGTGAGAGTTTTGAATGCAAAATCTAAGCATGGATCAGACCAGGAAAATCCAGAAGGAAATGAAGAAATCGATTCGGCTGTTTTGTTTTCAGCTCTTGCTTGATGATTGTCATTAAGAACAGCTTGGTTCTCATTAGGCTTTTCACTTTTCTTCAATGTCTCCCCAAGGATTGTAGTAGAATAAACATAGGCAGGGCCTTTAACTGGCTTTATTGCAGGCAACACTTCTTCTACAATGGCTTTATTTCCACAAAAACTGTCCTTGAGTTTTGCCAGCCATGTCCAGTAGCCATCGAGTTAGCACCTGGCTCGATTTACCTTACTAATAACGTAGATTTACCTTTTTTATGATATCCCAAATTTATTAACGACATATCGTAAGTACGTCCTTTTATCTGCTTGTTTTTACGGCCCTTTGTCCTTGGTTTCATATATATGGATAAGGTCATCAAATAATAATCTTTTTTCTTTTATTTTATTTTTTGCCGCAATTATATTTGAGATGTTTATTCCAAAAATGACAAAAACTAAGTTAGCGTCCATAAACTATTTTAGTCATATTTAACCTAATTAATATCTTTTGATTTCAAATTTATTTATTATCTCAATCTCTTAATATTTAACCTAATTAAGTTAATTGGTCTGATATCATACACCTTAGAAACTCTCTAAGGTATGGCTGAGCCTATCGACAATAATAAGTTGAGCTTCATTAAAGTTTAATGTCCAAAACTTAAATAACTCATTAAAAGTTTATTAATAAAAGTTGTATTTCGATTAGACGTCTAAATGTTGTCAAGAAAAAAATGTTACTTTTAGAGGAGTAGAAAATGGATGTTTTTCAGGAAAGTTCCCAGCCCACCCTAATTGACCCAAGAATGAAAACTTTCTCCACCCTCCCCAACCCGGCTATCCTTAGCCACCAGATTACCCGAGTCAGCCGCTCCCCCTCTTCATCCGGCGATTACTCATCGGATCTCCCATCAAACTTGATGGTATCGATTGAAATTGGATCCCAATACACCGTTTAAGTTAAGGACCAGACCTTATCTAAAACTCCTCAAACGTCTCTCAAACATTAGGAAAGTTCTTAGCCCACCCTAGCTGACCGAGGAATGAAAACCTCCTCCACCCTCCCCAACCCGACTATCCTTAGCCACCAGATTACCCGAGTCACCCCCTCTTCATCCGGCGATTACTCATCGGATCTCCCATCAAACCTGATGGCATCAATTGACATTGGATACCAAGACACAGTTGTAGCCGAAAGCTCAACTGCTTCTCTTCAATCCATACCTCCTGATTCGGAAGATCAATCTTCCTTCAAAATCGTCACTCGATCCAAGGGTTCTAAGAAAAATCAAAAAGCCCTCATGACTCGTGAAGCCAAAAGCCAGAAAAAATTAGTGTCCGAGAAATTAGGACACACAAACCGGGAGGTCCCTTCCCTTCCCCCCACATGATCCTTTCAGCTTGGAATATTCTCTCGTAAAATCTGACAGCTCATCCACCTCTTCCTTAGCCCAGGTCTCATATGAGTTACTAAGTTACTTTAGAAATCTGCTAGGAATAATAGAATGCTCTACTCCCATGGATCCAAACGTCATCAAGATGAGCCCACTGATTTCTTTGGACCATCATACTTCTCTAACCAAAGTCGCCTCCTCAGATGAAATCTACACCGCTCTGCTTAGTATTGACAATGATAAAGCCTCCAGCCCTGATGGATACACTTCAAAATTTTTCAAAAAAACCTAGGACATAACTGGCAAGGATTTTGTAAGAGATATTCAGAATTTTTCGCTTCTGACCGCCTTCTGAAGCAATGGAACCACGCAATAATTGCTCTAATACCTAAAAAGAACCATGCTCCAGAGGCCAAAGACTTTAGGCCCATTTCTTGTTGTAATGTTTTCTACAAGGTCATTGCCAAAATCTGAGCAGTTAGATTATCAATGACCTTGGCTGCTATCATTGACCCTGCTCAAGCTGTCTTTATCAAATGCAGAAATATGATTGAAAATATTCATCTTATGCAAGAACTCATTAGGAAATACAATACTAAACGAGCTTCCCCTAGATGTTTCATCAAAATTGATCTCTGGAAAGCTTTTGATTCAGTATCTTGGGCTTTCCTAAAAGACATCCTTCTAGCTCTAGGTTTCCCAGATATCTTTGTATCTTGGATCGTCGAATGTGTTTCGACTACATCATATTCAATCTCGATCAATGGAAGGCTGCATGAGTTTTTCTTTAGTGCCAAAGGTCTAAGGCAAGGGGACCTATTATCTCCTTATCTCTTCGTCATTTACCTTGAGTACCTCTCCAGACTCATATGTTGCAAGCTTTCCAACTCAGGATACAAATTTCATCCAATGTGTAAACCATTAGGGCTCACACATCTTGCCTTTGCTGACGACCTCCTTCTACTTTTTAGGGGGGACTCTATCTCCATCCAATTCCTCCTTTCGTGTCTTGCAGATTTCAGAAAGGTCTCTAGTCTTCAGATGAATTTCCTCAAATCTAACATTTATTCCATTGGAATTAAGGATCATGATCTTTGAGAAATTCTCCTATCCACCAATCTTCACCTAGGCAAAATCCTTTCCGCTATTTTGGCATTCTCCTTACTGCAAAGAAGCTCAATTCAAATAATTATGGTAGCCTTATATGTAAGCTCAAGAACTATGTTGATAGTTGGAGTGCTGTCACTCTCTCCCACACCAGAAGGGTTGAGCTTATTAAATCTTTCTTACAAGAGGTAGAATGTTTTTGGATATCAATATTCAATTTGACGGCCTCAATTTGCCTTAAGATAGCCTTGATTTGTCGAAACTTCCTTTAGGGGAAATTCAACCCAAACGTTGCCTGGTCAGATTCTTGCCTCCCTAAAGAAGGAGACCTAGGTTTCCGAGACCTTGAGACATGGAATATAGCCCTTCTATCCAAAACACTCTGGAATATTCACGGAAAGAAATACACATTGTGGTACAGGTGGATCCAACACTTCTACATCAAACAAGTTGAATTTTGAGATTAGAAGGTTGGATATCGCTCTCTCCCCTCTTTAAGAAACTCCTGTAAATCCGCGATATCATCAAGGACAAGTCAGGATCTAAGGAATTAGCTGAAGCAAATCTCACTGCTTGGAAATTTGGATCCCAAAATAAAGGTCTTTCCAAAGTCTACAATTTATTGAGACCTTTGGCCCCTAGAAAGCCCTGGTGTAAAGTAGTCTGGGCGTGTGGTCCAAGTCCCAAGCACTCCTTCATTCTTTGGCTCGCAACGCTAGGTCGATTGAAAACTAAAGACAAACTTGTCTTCCCAGGAATCAAAGATTCTTGTGCTTTCTGTGCCTCCCATCCGGAATCTGTCTTACATCTCTTCTTTTCATGCTATTTTTCTTCTACTGTTTTGATGACCATCAAACAAAAATTTGGCTTCTCCAAAAACATGTCTTCCATTGCCAGTGCTATAAAATGGACAATCAAAGAAGCCAAGAAAAAGAACTCCAAAATATCTCTAACCCTCATAATCATTCTATCATCCACAGTTTACCACCTGTGAGCTGCCCGTAACTCTCGTACTTTTGAGGGAAAGTTTGATCATCCTGACTTGGTGATTAAACGTATAGAGTTCCATGTTGTCAAACTCTTGTGAACTGGTGTATAAAGACACTATTATTTTCATAATTTATTTTTAATATGTACCTTATATATTTTTTGCATTATAAGTAATTTAGATCATTTATCTTGAAATTCATATCAATGATGCAATGACCAAGGAATAAGAGTTAATTATGATATTAACGTTGCTACTTTTGTAATTTCTTCAACTAGGACTATTTACAAAAACATTCAAATAAGGAAAGTATTAAACCTACAAAATATCTCTAGATATGAGCCGTGATAATTTTTTGCCTAGTGTGCTAGTTATACTATTGTAACTAGTGTTGTCAATCGAGCCGGCTCGAGCCCGTGACGGCTGGCTCGTCGAGCCTGCCGAACCAAACAAGCCGAGCCTATCGAGTCTATTCAAGCCGGCTCGGTCGAGCTTTTTTCAAAAAAATTTGGCTCGAGCCGGCTCGCGAGCCTCAAGCCTAAACGAGTGAGCCGATCCGAGCTAGTCGAGCCTAAACGAGCAGAGCCAAACGAGCCCAACATAGAAATTTTGTATTCGTATATTGATGTTTTATAACTTTCCGTATTATTTAATTTTAAATTTTGATGAAAAATTTATCCCTATTGTTTTCTTCAATCCAAATTTTTTTTTGCATGATAACGTTTATATGTATCGCCTTTATTATGCCAAAGAAACACAAAAACAATAGCATCGAATCAATATCTCAAAGAAACTCGAAAACAATAGCATCGAAACATCGAATCAATAACATTCAACATAGATAATGTAACGCCCCGATTTTAAAACCCTTTGGAAAGCAGCGGTAAATTTTTCTTTTCTTAAATAATTTGAAATAATTGACTTAAAAAGACTTAGCGGAAGCGTAATACTTTAAATATTGGACTAAATGAACCCATACACAAAATAGCATTTTTCATTCATTTAAAACTCTTGACATACTTGTTCAAGACTTTAACAAAAGGTTGCATCAACGTCATTCAAAGTACCATAAAACATCAAATTAGTTTTGCCAGAAAGCATCAAATACATTGAAACCATTTTCTTTTCCTTTCTCCCAAAGGTCGTTGCTTGGTTTCGTAAACAGCCCGCTCCAAAACAGCTTCGTCCACATGTCATGGCACGTGATGAGGACTAAATTCCTCATCCCGAGCTTCGTCACCTACATCACAAAGCTTAACTAGTGAGCTTAAGGCTCAGTAAGAAAATCATAATATCCTACATGCCTAGTATGCTCATGATATGCTTAAAACATGTTCTTTACATAAAATGTGTCTTTTTCACATAAAACGTGTCTTTTTCAAATCATTTTGGGGGTGAGGATCCGTGTCCCATACCACGACCATCCTCAAAACGTCATTTCATTTAGAGTGAAGATCCGTGTCCCATACCACGACCATCCTCAAAACGTCATTTCATCTTTAGAGTGAAGATCCGTGTCCCATACCACGACCATCCTCAAAACTTAACTTGACACATGTTACCATTACATCGCATAAAGGGGTCCTCAAAACGTCATTCCTCAAAACATCATTTCATGCTTCATTCCTTAACTTGATAACTTTATAACTTGATACTTGATAACTTGATCTTTATGCGATGAATGGTGACATGGTGAATGCATACTTGATAATCATTTTTCTTGAAACATGATGCATGAATGAGATGACATGTGAAACTTGACAACTTGACTTAATTCATACATAAACACATACGTCTCCCAAATGCACTTAAACTTTATTTCTTAACATACTTTTCGTACTTTACATATTTAGGCGTTACTTATAGCATACACATCGTAACTCAATGCCACACAAATACCAATCACACCCATATTATTGGGCCGGTGCACGGTATGATGCACCCCA
>QAOC01017972.1:0-111720 GCA_003255005.1 Begonia fuchsioides
TATCACAATCTTCGACCAAAGTAAAATGGTTCCAACATGCCGCTCTTAACGCTCTTTTTTTTCACTCAGGAGCACCAACAGTGGTCGAAGGAGCAGAACTATCAATAGAATCAGATATTGTATGTTCCATCTGAAAGAAAACAAAACAAAAATTAGTTAATATAAACTACAATAATCTGCAAAACCATGATAGCCACTCAAACAAACCATTTATCCAATGAAAATGCTTAATTTGCTTAAATCTAATATGCAAAACCATGGTTCTGAGTAAACAACACAAATTAAAACAACTCTGCCACCATTTTCAGTAAGTAAACAGCCCAAATTATTTCAAAACTTCGGATAATTAATAATTTTCATGATGCAGACAATTAAAACAACTTGTAAAGAATCAATCATCTAAGAAAATGAGATTTCGGAGTTCGGAGTCTTCGGACTCCTGATTACAGAGGCTAAACAAAAAAAAACGTGTTATATAAATTACTTCCTCATTTCAAAGTTATATAAATTGCTCCACAATAGTTAAATCATCATTCAACTCCATTGCATTTGCAGTTAAATCAAATAAGTAAATAACAAAGTAGTAGCTTGGTCGAAACAAAAAAAAAAACAACATTTTGAATAATCCGGATGAAAGAGATGCTTACAGAGGAGGAGTAGGAGCACTCGTTCGGAGTTAAATCGATCTTCGGAGTTCGGACGGAGTCTTGCGAGAGTTCGTCGGCGCTGGTTCGTCGGCTCTGGTTCGTCGGCACTGGACGGGCGTCGGATTCGGATGGTCGGATTAGGGTTAAGGTGAGAAGCCTCGCGCGATAAGCCGAATAGCCGATTACATAATGTAATCCGATATTGATCCGATTGTCGGATCCCATTTTTGATACGTGTACCGAATACCTTATCCGATCCGATCCGATCCGACCGGATCGGATCGGCGGGTTGGGTCGGATCCGCCCACCCCTATTTGCTAGTTGTATAACCTGCTCAAACAGTAACTTACAGGTATCATTTCCAATAAGGATATTGGAAAACACCTTAAATGTAAGTTTTGCTAAAACAAAATTTGTAAGGACCCAAAATTTTAAATCCTGAATTTTAAGGAAAATTTTTCGCAAAGTTTGACTAACCAATTGTCGTATACAGAAAATAAATTTGTCGTATATGTCACGTGCGACGACTTGGTTAAACTAATTAAATTGGAATATCTCGAGAGAAAATCGAGCTACGATTTTCGAATGTGACGTAAAATTGAATTTTACGAAATCAGTAGACACATAATCATATTGAGATTTTTAGTGGAACGACAGTAATCAAACAAAAATTGAAAACGTTACACGAAATAAATATTATGTTTTAATAATATTATATTATTTAATATAATATAATATTACTAATTATAATATTAATAATATATTAAAAGAAATATGGGAGCGAGAAAATGTATTCTTCCTCCCCCGAAGCCGAGAAAACCGAGAGGGAAACCAGGAGAGACACCGTCCAGCGAACCGACTCCGTTCGATGAGATTCGAGGGCCAAAACGTCCGCGACGACGAGGGGAGCAACATTTGTGAAGCGGCATTCGAGGTAAGCCGATATTTTGCTTGATTTTGGGGAAAAAACGAATGTGTAGGCATTCGAGGTAAGCCGATATTCTCGCCATGGAGAGCTCATGTATTATCTGTTAAGAACAAGGATGGATCATTAAGAATGTGTATTGACTATCGGGAGCTGAACAAGTTAACTGTGAAGAACAAATACCCCTTGCCGAGAATCGACGATCTCTTTGATCTATTGACAGGTGCACAAGTGTTCTCCAAAATTGACTTAAGGTCGGGTTATTATCAGTTGAAGATTAAAGAAGAAGATATCCCGAAGACAGCTTTTCGAACGAGATATGGACATTACGAGTTCCTTGTCATGTCCTTCGGATTGACTAATGCACGGGCAGCTTTCATGGACATGATGAACCAGGTGTTCAAAGAGTTCTTGGATAAATTTGTAATCTTGTTCATTGATGATATTTTGGTGTATTCGAAGTCGGAAGAAGAGCATGTCGAGCACTTAGAGGTGGTTCTTTCTACCTTGAAGATGCATAAATTGTATGCAAGGTTCTCCAAGTGTGAATTTTGGTTAGATCGGGTCAACTTTCTTGGACACGTCATATCTAAGGAAGGAATTTCAGTGGATCCAGCGAAGGTGCAAGCTATTATGGAATGGTCGCAGCCAAGGAACGTTGGTGAAGTACGAAGTTTCCTTGGTTTAGCCGGATACTACAGAAGATTCATTGAAGGGTTCTCTAAGATTGCAGTTCCATTGACCCGCTTGACCAAGAAAAATATGAAATTTTGGCGGCCCGATGAATGCGAAAAGAGTTTTCAAGAGTTGAAACAAAGATTGACATCAGCCTCAATATTGACTCTTCCGACCGAAGAAGGAAAATACAACATATACTGCAACGCATCCAAAGTTGGATTGAACTGCGTCTTGATGCAGGATGGGAAGGTAATTGCCTACGCCTCAAGACAGTTGAAGAGTTACGAGCAAAACTACCCTATGCAAGATTTGGAGCTTGCTGCGGTAGTTTTCGCTTTAAAGGTTTAGAGACATTATCTTTATGGCCAATCTTGCGAGATCTTCTCCGACCATAAGTTTGAAGTATTTGTTCTCCCAAAAAGAATTAAATATGAGGCAAAGGAGGTGGTTCAAATTTGTGAAAGATTACGATTTCAAGATCAAATATCATCCTGGAAAAGCCAATGTGGTCGTCGACGCCCTCAGTAGGAAGCCAACGTCGATGCATCCCACACTAACGGCAATGTTGGTACGACTACAAGAGGAAATGAAAGGGTTTGAACTTAAGATAGTAAATGACCTAACTTCTACACTTATGGCATTGACGATTAAGCCTAATATTCTAGAGAGAATTAGAGAAACCCAGCAAGATGATCCTCTATACAAGAAGTATGTTCTAGGCAAGGAGTTGATTTCTTCTGAGTTACACTACTCGAAGGACGGCACACTAAAATACAAGAATAGATGGTACATGCCAAAAAGTTCGACCCTACGAAAGGATATCTTAAATGAAGCTCACTCTTCTATATTTTCGATGCATCCGGGAAGCACCAAGATGTATCACGACTAGAGGCAATACTATTGGTGGCCAGACATGAAGGAGGACGTGATGAAGCACGTAGAATTATGCCTTGTATGCCAGCAAGTCAAAGCTGAGCATCAGAGACCTGCTGGAACGTTGCAAATTTTACTGATTCCGGAATGGAAATGAGAACATATAGCGATGGACTTCGTGATGGGATTGCCCACTACAGCCAAAAGTCATGATACTATATGGGTTGTGGTGGACAGACTTACAAAGTCGGCCCATTTCTTATTGATCAAACTAAGCTCGGGTATGGAAAAATATGCATAGTTGTATATCCAAGAAATTGTAAGGCTGCACGGAGTTCCAGTATCCATAATTTTAGATAGAGATCCAAAGTTTACTTCTAAGTTTTGGAAAAGCCTACAGAAGGCAATGGGGACCGAGTTAAGCTTAAGCATAACATTTCATCCTCAAACCGATGGCCAAACGGAGAGAACAATTCAGATCCTTGAGGATATATTAAGGGCGTGCGTATTGGAATACCAATTGACATGGAGCAAACTGGTACCTTTAGTGGAATTCACGTACAACAACAGCTACCAATCCACAATCGGTATGGTGCCCTACGAAGCTTTGTATGGCCGAAAGTGCAGATCGCCATTATACTGGGATGAAGTCGGAGAAGCCCAATTCTACGGTCCTGAGATCATACAGCAAACCAAAGCCCAAATAAGAGTGATTCGAGAAAGGATCAAAATAGCTAAAAGCCGACAAAAAAACTATGCAAATAAAAGAAGAATTGAACTGGAATTTAATGTAGGAGATGAAGTTTTCGTCAAAGTTTCACCATTCAAGGGTGTTAAACGGTTCGGTAACAAAGGAAAACTTGCTCCAAGATTCGTTGGTCCCTTCAAGATAGTGAAGAAGATTGGGATGACGACTTATGAGCTGGATTTGCCGCTAACTATGCATGGAATCCACAATGTATTTCATGTATCCATGTTAAGAAAGTGCATGCGGGATCCCGAGCAATTGGTCGAACCGAGTAGCATTGAGATTAAGCCAACAACCTATGATGAAAGACCAACAAAGATACTTGATACAAGGATCAAGGAACTAAGAAACAAGAAGATTCCTTTGGTTAAGGTACTATGGAAGAACCAGTCGATGGAGGAAGCTACTTGGGAACGACAAGAAGACATAGAAAAGAATTATCCCGAGTTATTTTGAGGTCTAAATTTTGAGGACAAAATTTTTGTTAAGGAGGCTGGAATGTAACAACCCTCATTTATTTTTAGAATTTGTGACTTTAAGATGGAAGTGTTTAAGATTTTTTTTTATGAATGTTGGCTAAATATTAAAGTATTAAGGTATTGTGGATATTAGTAATTTAGTAGGTTGAAGGTGATGAAGAAAATAATGTTTAAGGGGTATATGAGATGATACTATTCGGAAAGGTTGGAAAATTTTATAGATCCGGTCGACACCATGGTCAACCGGTCGACACATTAATAACCGGTCGACATAAGATAGCTCTCTAGAATTTCTTTGGTCGACACCATGGTTAAGCGGTCGATACATTAGTAACCAGTCGACATAAGATAGCTCTCGGGAATTTCTTCGGTCGACACCATGGTTAAGCGGTCGACACCATGGTCAACTGATCGACACATTAGTAACCGGTCGCATAGGATAGCTATCGGGAATTTCTTCGGTCGACACCATGGACGAGCGGTCGACACCTTCACCGAATTAAGTTGAAAATTCAGCCAAAACGTGGAGAATTCCAATTGGTGGATGTAAAATAAAGGTAGTTTTTGCTTAATAAACAACATAAAAGGGAGTCAGTTGTTATTTTCTTCCAGCCACGATCTCTTCTCCATTTCTCTAGGTTTTATGCTTCAACTCAAGGTAATTTTTCTATCCTCTGAAGCTCTCTTAGGTTTATTAATGATAAAATGATGGTATTATTTGAATTGGTGGATAAAAACGAATGATTTCATGTCAATAGATGTGAAATCAATTGATTATGTACAAAGTTAGAGTTTTGGAGATTCAGTCAGTATGTGATAGAAAATGGAGTTTATATCCTCTATAAAAGTTAAAGTAGACTCTTAGAGTGATCTATAGCCGTTTGAATCACTCAATTCAGAGCTATGTAGACAAAGTTATAGACGTTTCAAGTTAGTAGACGAAAACTGAGAGATGACTCCGGTCGACCCCTTACAGGTTAGATCGACTGGTTCTCGATTTCAAGAATGCATGCTCTCTGCTTGTGACCATTGGTCGACACCTTATAAGTTACGTCTACCGGTTCTTGAGTTCAAGCAATGCATGCTCTTTGTTTTGTCAACGTTAGTCAACACTTCATGTTACGTTAGTTTTCTGAATTTGGTATCTTCTAAGAAGTTACAATATACATGTTAAGTATGAATTTGGTACCTTAAGTGTTTTGATCAGAGTTCTGTAGCAAAATTTATGAATGCCGAAAGTGTTTGGTAAAATATGGTATTTCAAGTTTTGCTTATATTATTTTATTTTGTGATGTTAAGGTATATAAGCAAGCTCATTGTATTCTTAAGGACTCAGAATACTAAGCCTAAGCTAAGGATATCGAGTAAGTAAATATTTGCTTGTCTTTGGCCCCTTAGGGGACTACATCACAAAGAATTGAGTTAAGGTTGCATTGTTAGTATAAGTAATCTATTTGATTAATAATTATAAGTATATTAATGATAATATTCTGTTGGGGTGTATCGCACCGTACACCGACCCAAGTGCTTTGGGTTTGATTGGTGCTTGATTGACATTGTTCGATGTTTGATGTTTGATGTTTGACGTGCAAATTGCTTTATGAGTATAATTATGCTAAGAAATTCTATGAATGTCATTCATGTTATTAAGAGATGCTTGCTTATTGTACGTTTGCATATGATTGAGTTATTTTTTTATATGTCATGCATATGTATGCTCATGATCATGCTCATGCATCATGTTTTAAGAAAAGAACGAAAATATTTTTCATGCATGTCTTCAAATGTCACCCAACCAGATGTCGGGATGGTATGGGACGTCTCCGGCATTCGATGCATTAATGTATGTAAAGCTGAAACAATAGGATGAAGCCACGGGGTGAAAAGCTTAGTCGAGAGGGCTTGGTAATATCACGGGGAGGTACCCGAAAATGTGATGGACCTCAGTGGAACCACAGGGTAGAGCTTTTGATCACGACACACGGGTGAAAGTCGAGTCGAGAGGGCCTGAGCTTTCTCGGTCGAGAGGGTCTGTACTTTCCTGGTCGAGAGGTCTGGGGCCTACCTGGTGGGGTCTGTGGTCAGAGCGGTCACAGGGTGAAAAACGAGGTCAAGTAAACGAGAACGATAAAGAACAAAATGAATTATATGTTTTTACGAAAGCACGAGCATGTTATCCATGTAAGTTCATGAGATTTCTTACTGGGCTTTAGGCTCATAGGTTATGCTTTGTGATGTAGGTGATGAAGATGAAGGTGAGGAACTTAGCCCTCCCTGTTTAATGTGATAATCACGCCGTGAAGGAGGCAAATCCGGTGCGGGAAGCTTAAATCGTTAAGTGCCGACCCATGGGGATGTCAAGAGATGTTTTGATATATTTTAGAGTGTTTAGTTTCGAACAATGTATATAAACATGTTTACTAAACGTCTTATAAATATGTTTTATATGTATGATGTTATGTTTGGTTTGAATAAATGATAGATTTTTCACAATTTTATCCAAATGATTTTCCTGAGTTTTACGAAAAGAATTTAAAGTCAAATGTCTTTCCAAAATCAAAAAATTTTATGTAAAAAAAAAGAGATGTTACATAAAATATTAATATGTAGTTTAATTTAAACAATTTAAACTGTATATGTTTACAATCCAGATAGGACATGATTAAAGTTGCGATTTTTATTGCTGGCTGGCTTGATTTAAATTATTGATATTTTATTAGTTTGCCTATCTAGATAGGAGTAGATATTGAATTGGGTTGTTTTGGATTTTCATGTTTATTTAAAAACTGGATTTAGTTTTATAAAGTATTGGATTTTGTTTGGATGCGATCGGCCTCATTCGTTCGGTCAAGGTGAGACGTGGCCCCTTCCGTTCGGAGTTGGTGTGGCTCAGTCGGGAGGTTGGTCTCATTCGTTCTGTCAAGGTGAGGCGTAGCCCCTTCAGTTCGGAGTTGGTGTGGCTCGACGGATGTGATATCACATGATGTGATATAGATGTGTGATGGATCGGTGATGATATGTTCTCTGGGGTATCCTGATACTCCTAAACCTGGCCAGGGCTACTGCATGAGTGCAAGGTACGATGACCTAGATCAGAATCATCTTAGCAAATTTTCCTTGGTTCCCAACTGGCTGTGTGCCGCTGTGGTTCGACCAGGGTAGCTAACGGTTGGGTTCCTCATTGGCACGGGTTACAGTAGCTTAGGTCCGGGACACCATAACATGATGTCTTTCGATGGCAGTCGGCTGAGGCCACTGTGGTTTGATCCAGGGCGTTTAAAGTTGTTACCTAGAGAGGGCCAGCATTGAGTTTCTTTCTCACTCATGAGATAGTGAGCCTTTTACCCATCTTTCTATGGTGTGTCGGGGTGGTCCTTGTGTAACACTCTTTTTTACCGGTATTTGATATTTTATATGGCTGTGAGAGTATTTTGTAGTATAGTCACCTACGTACGTGACAGGTTTTCTAAATACCTCACAGGGGCCCGATGGGCTGGATTTTTCCAAAGGGTAATGAATTTGTTTTTATTGGGGCTCGTGGATTTCTAATCACCGTAACTTATTCATTTACAATCTGTTGGGCCGGAGTATGAAAATCTTGAGGATGAGAAATTTTGACTTTTGGTAATAAGGTGGGGCAGGACTGACCCACTAACACTATCAGAAAAGGCCAATAGTTAGCCCAACATGTATCTAACGACTGATATTCAAGAGCTTCGTCTTCTTCCCCTCAGGTCATAGTTTCTCATGTCTTCTTCCCCTCAGGTCATAGTTTCTCATTGATGACTTATTATTATACTCACTGCTTTCGACGAACCTAGAAAAGAATATAAAACAGGATCACGCATTTCAATGCTAACTAATCCCGGGAAACCAGTATGCTGTCCCCTAATCAGACATAGGCAGAAGCTACTGGATATTAGGGTTACAGGGGTCATCAATGGCGACGTTGAAAGGCTCTATCAGATAGTTCTAAATCTGCAAGTGGGTTTTCCACTTTTTCCTTTGACGATAGCTGAAGAATCTCCAATTTTTCTGCATTATAATACATTATTAAAAATATTTATTAATAAATGATTTCTCCATCGTAAGAATATCATGCTGTAATGTTCATCAGTATTCGTTGTTGTTTGATATTTAAGAATAAATACAATATGTTGCCTTCTGTACACGGCAAAGATAAAAAGATAGAAGGACCACGTCGGGAGAGAAGAAAGCGTGCAACTCCCAATCCCTAATCTAGATGGACCACGTCGATTTTTCTTTCCTTTAATTTGCATCATATTCCCGTGATACCCTCTCTTTCTCTCTAAATCACCTCATTCTTCCTTGATTATACTTTCGGGTGACGACTTTAATCACAGTTGAAACTGAAACAATGAATGGAAGACGCTACAGAGGACAAGGTAGAAAGAGAGAGAGATAGAGAGAGAGAGAGAGAGAGTGAGAGATCGTGGGATGTTTTCTTTTGTTTCCTGATTTATGCAACTCAATATCCAAAAAGTTGGAAAACAGAGGACAACGTAGGCCTCTTGGACTTGAAATCTATATGCCCCAAAAAGATGCATAGCAATCCAACGGACGGATGAGAATGAAGAAAGAGAAAGAGCTTTCACTTTTGAAAACCCTAATTCCATCCATGTACATTGTTCTGTCTGTGATGCAGAAAGCAAAAGAGGGTCATTGGTAAAAGAGGAAGCAAGAAAACAAATCAGAAGGAACGAAGAATTCAATGAAACAAATCAGAAGAACAAGAAAAAAATGACAGGAAAAAGCTGGTTAGAGTCGTGATGGCGATGGTNAATCCAACGGATGAGAATGAAGAAAGAGAAAGAGCTTTCACTTTTGAAAACCCTAATTCCATCCATGTACATTGTTCTGTCCGTGATGCAGAAAGCAAAAGAGGGTCATTGGTAAAAGAGGAAGCAAGAAAACAAATCAGAAGGAACGAAGAATTCAATGAAACAAATCAGAAGAACAAGAAAAAAATGACAGGAAAAAGCTGGTTAGAGTCGTGATGGCGATGGTAGAGAGTGGTAAGCTTCATATTTTGTGCAGGCAAAAGCATTTAACGATGACAGAGAAGAAATGGCAGCCGATCCCATATAACAACTGCAATTATGTTCAAAAGATAAAGCCCGCCGGACGACAGCGACGCCTCATCGATACACCCGTTGCCTAGTCCAACTCCTCCGCACCCAAAAACGACTGCCCTAGGTTATTACATGCAGGCAGACTCGTATAATAGTGAATGTATGGGTTGTATTTATTCGAGAGCTTTTCATCAAATGAAATGTCAGTATATGGCTATATTCCATTATGCAGCTGGTTAAGTCTTAATTAATTTCAGTTCTTTTGAAAATTTGTTGGTCTAGAATATATTGTATATAAGGAACAATATCAAATTGATCTTATTAGCATATTATTTTAATTTATATTCTGATATATTGAGTTTTAATTAACCTAATTAATAACTCACACATCAAAAGTTAAATAAAAAAAATATTAAGGAAATAAATCTATTATTAATGTTAATGACAAGTCATTAAAAGCATTAATGACAGTTTGTTTTTTTGATGTCGTATATTCCTTCAGCCTTTCCCTTTGGGCCTTGTCGTCAAACCTCAGATAACCCTTGGATCAAACTGTTGGATTCTCGATTTTATTGCAAGTTCTTACAGGAAGTTGAGTGAATTTGTAGGCATATTGTATAGCAACTTAGCATGATTTTAGTAACAAAAAGATATTTATTTTTGTGTTTTAGCAAAAAGAATAGCATAAGTCGAAAGATCCATAATGTGAATACTCTTCATTTGAAAGAAAGAACGACTAAATATTCTGTTAATTGTAAAAATATAACTAGTATTGATACAGATGTCACAATATCAAATCGTTTGAGAGAATAAAAAATATCATGTTTCTAAATAGAGTTGTATTCCCTATCTTGTAAACCTAAGAATAAAGCCATTTGAGACTTAATGCAAAACAGATAATATTATGTGACTTGGTTGTTCATAATTTGAGCAAAACTGGTAAATTATGCAATGAGGCATGAGCTAGAATTCACCGACAGTTGTCAAGCTTGATATAAATAAAGATGAGAAAAAACCACCCACTTTTACAATGAGTATGAATTTAAACTTCATGGTGCTACAACATATGGCCCAAATTCACGAGTAAAGTTCATGCATAAGTAGGTCAAGCTTGTAATCAAGCAAGCATTCAATTTCCGGTAGGATTTAATTTCGAGAAAAAAAATAGTGAGGGATAGGTGGTGTGGCGATTGGCACTATGAGAATAAGATGCTTAATATTTTGTTGATTGTAAGAGCACAACACAATAGGTGTCACGCCCTAAAAGAGACCACAACAAGATGAGAACGACATGACCTAAGAATTGAACCGTTCCACATTTATTCTCTAGTAATCCCAATTTTATGTAAGGAAATTAAATTAGTGGCCAAACTCAAACAACAAGTAGATCCTTGAAAAGAATGTGAAGCCCTAAAAAATAAAAAATAAATTAAGAAGAAATAAATCAATTAATTGATTTCTCCCAAACCCTTCCTCTTCGATCCTTTACCTTCTTCAGCCAATCGAAACGTTTGGCGGTTTCCATTTTCTGTAAACGAAAATGCTTCCTCTCTTTTGAAGGTATGTTTTTCCCCTATGTAAACTCACACCTCATCGATTGAAAGAATTTTTTATTTGCTCTTTGTTTGGGGAAACTCGAAATTGATTTCGGAATCCAAGTTTCAGCCAAGATAAACACTCGAGAAGGATATGTCCTTCCTTGGAAACCAGAAGTTGAAATCCATTGGGAATCGATTTGGTAAGAACAATTGTTTAACTACGTGAATCAACGTATACAAGGTGTTTTTTGAATGATTAAGGTTTGGCTATACGAGCTAAGAATGAAGTTTACAAGATCGAACAAATTAAATCCAAATTAATTTCTTAATCTAAACTACTCAAATTCAATAAAAAGAATAACAACCTTCAAATCAATAAAAAGTCTCAATAAACTTTAAAAGATAATTCTTCAGTTCTAATTTTTTAAAAGATAATTGATAATATTGTACTGAACACTTATTAAAAAGAATGTGTCATTATGTGTGAGTTGTTCACTCAATCATAATATAAGTTCATATTTAATGATGATTAAATGAAATAAATATTGAACTGAACATGTACCACATGTCAAGACATCACAAATTATACAGTATCACAATGAAAACAAAATTGACAATCGAGTGTCGTAACCAATAATTGTGATCAGGTTTAAGGATCAAAATTCAATGACATAACTAATCATCTATCTTTATTACCCTCAAGTTTTATAAAACAAACATGTTTAAATTCATAATTTTAACTAAATATTTAATAAACAATTTTAGGGTATTTATATTAATAGAAAATATAATTTTCAAAGAGGAAAGTGATTTTCAAAAGCTTTCAATCCAACCAACTAAGCTCGACTTCCAATATAACATAAAACGACTTCATAGTCCAATTTCATACACACCTTTTTCATACTAAATGGAAATTGTGAAATAACGAATGTCAATTAAAAAGTGATAATTTGTCACATTAATCTAAAATAAATTTATTCATGCCATACGACATGTACAACAATGTAAAGAGCATACATGTTTAAAAGAGGAAAGAAATACCTAATTTTCACTCTCGATTGTCAACCTCAAGATCTAGCTATATATAGCCTTCATATCAACGTGTGACATCCATGGTGCTCCAAAATAAGCCAATTGAAACACTATGACAAGATTAAGTAAGAGTTTTGGTAGAATAGATCGACGTATTAATTGAAACACTATTATCCATTATTTGAAATCTTATTTATAATATATTTATGTCATTTTTCATTCTTATTTTCTCTATCAAAAACTCATCAGTTAACATAAATATCAAAATCTTGAGAGACGGTCACTCACGGTTGTGCGCATATAGAGTTTATCAAGCTAAGCGTCGTGTCAAGTTTGTCGAACATTAGTTCCATTCTAAAATTAAGGTTTCTAAGGCATAGGAAAATAAACACTAGAGATTCTTAAAGATTCTAGAGTCCCATTTACTACCGATAATGAACACGAAAGTCGGAAGAGAAACACGGCCGTTATTAAGTATTTACACAGCTGCATAAAACTAGATAGACGCAAGCATATTGCAATCACATGAGGCAGCAAGCATTAACGTTATCGTCGTTAAACATGTTGCTCACTTTGTCATCGCCCCGGTGAGTTATCGGAATGTTTCCATGCCGATCTCCGATGTTGTAGCCGTGCTTGTAGTAGTTGTAGGTCTCCTTAAACTCACGAGTTGTGTCTTTGAAGTAGTCGTTGGATGACGTAAAGTACAGAGGGATCTCGGGATATGGCCAAAATTCGGCCCTCTTTCCGGCTCTCCTTATGTGCTTGAGGACTTTGTTCCGATCGACGTAGCCGACAACCGTCACCTTTTCCATCTCCAAGTTCACCTCCACCGAATCGACCCCTAAATCATTGATAAAATCGATCAACTCGGTCCCCTAATATCCAAACAAATTTTTTATTTCATCCATGAAAAATATCGACACGAACCGAATAATATTACTATCAAATTTTCAAATTCGATTCAGTTCTTCCCTACTCGTATACATTTATGGTAATACTAGATATTTCGATGATGAATTAGGCATGCTTAATGGGCAACCTTTGATCTTGTAAACAGCATCTTTAACAACTCTTTCACAACCACTGCAGCACATTCTCACTTTGAGCTCCACGGTCTGTAAAATAATCAAATGTCAACAAAGAAAACTTTTTAATCCAACTCTTTATTCCCCAAAAGATTCCAATAGCCACTAACAAATAAGATCGGCATATTCATCGTGTTTTCGCCTTCTACCCCTCATAACGAAAGTATAAGAACAATCAATATTCGTTAAGATCAGAGCAATATTTGAATATATGAACCGCCCCAGAATCGTATCGGTTAGATTTCATTCATGTCGAAACATGCATGGGATCGTAGCTATTTTATAGTTTCGTACATGGTTTATAAGTGATACCTCCTACAATTCAATTTCGACTAGCTAACTTGTCATGCCATGCTCAAAGCGGAAGGGCTTGAAAGATACCTCGGACGATGCAAAACGAAGAAAAGAGTTGAGTGGGGATAAAAGTAAAGCCAAACCTGCAGAGAAAGCGGTTTAGCCTTGGGCATGGTGTCGAGGAAGAAGTTGATATTTTCCTTATCGGCTCGATCGCGAAAGAAAGCGACGCGGAGTTTGTATGGATGAGAGAAGGTACTCCACGAAAATGCCTTCTCCTAACATATATAACTAAGGTGAGAAACAATGGAGGATAAACTTAATCACAAAGCACACCCTTTGAAGATATTCTTATCTGTAAATTAGCATCGGCTTCTTTCCAACACAAAATATTCCCCAACTTGTACAACACTATTCCATTAAATGTCCACATTTTTTTTATAATTTAGTTATGGATATGTGGAACTTAGAATAACCCTTATTAATCAGGGGTGCGCGTAAGCCGGTGTACTCGCCCACAGATTTAATCAACCTCGGTTATTTTGTCCGGTTCCAGGGTTGGTTCTGCACGCCAAATAAACCACAAAAAACCGATAGGTAGCCCTTTGATTAAACCCTTTCATAATATTGAAAAACCGAGCCAGCTGGTGTGTATATTCGAATCAAAGTTGGTTAAAACTCAAGACTAAAACATAGAAAACACCACCTAAACTCTGAGATCTCGACCAGCAATCAAAGAAATAAAAAACAACTTTTTAGACAATAATTTTTAAAATAAAAATTTAATTGGCTGATGCCCGTTAAATCGACCTGATCCAAAAATAGATTTGTCTGGAATTTCAGCCAAAAAATGACATGCTCTAATCATAGGATAATACGAAGAACTTGTCTAGTTGTTACAATATCATCCTTTTTGCTTCTAAATTTGCATGATCATATTGTCGGATTCGACTACAAAACACGTTGTACTGGTTTAAAAAGAGATCTTACAGTGAATTATTCATACCGTCCACGATAAAATGGAATACTTCTCTTTAAATTATGATCACGAGACAGTTCGAGACAAGAACAAGACATACACATCTGGAACACAACTCTTATGGAAAGTGAAGTGCTTTAGATTTTAGCTTTTTGTTTCTTGCTTACAGATTGCTTAAGATAAGTGGAAATGGTCTGATGGAAATCATAATTTATAAGCAAAAGAGACCTTTAAACCCAGGAATGGAATCCAAAAATAAAATATGCACTAAACGTGGGGTGAAGCGAAGCTAGGAAGGAATGGTGACGTGCTTTGAGCAGCAGGAATATGAGCTCTAATTAAAGCATTTTCCAGTTCTGATGCCAAAGCCAAAAGAAGAGCATATATATTCTCTTTCCAGATATTTCGAACACTGCATCACAGTGAGTCCATCCGAGCCACCATGGACTCCATAAACTCGTATTCCAATCCTGCAATTTGCTTTTTAACTAATGGAAAAGGAGAATGATCGACTACTAAGTGCATGTTTGGTAAGCCAAACAAATATCTGATGAACATTAAAAAATCATCGAGAATAATTTCCCTTATTGATATAATCGAGCGGATAACAAACTCCGAAAGATACTATGAAAAATACGATTACTTGTTGTGTTGAGGCCCTCGTTGCTCGAGTCATTACCCGTCTCTGTTTTTCGACTATTTGATTGACCTACAATTTTCATGTGCAAAGTAACAAAAGATATGGACCGATACTCTAATTGTCACAACCCAAAGTACGGCCTTGCAAAAATGACCCGAGGCCCGACCCAAAGACATTTAATTTATTTCGTAAAATCCATTTTTTCACAATTAAATTTCCATGTTCATAATTAAAATGTTAAATAAACTCAAGCATAAAATAAATTGTATTTAAATATTACAACCTCATTGAAATTATAGTAATTCTTGAGTTCTCACACACCAAAATACACAATATATATAGAGATGGGGAACTCCGAAAAAATACCAGCTACAACTCGATCTAAGATTTAAGAGAGGAATCAAAGGAGTATGTGATTAACTTTTGCAATAATTTGCATACAAATAAATTTGATATTTATATTATAACTTCTTGTCAAATTTTCCACGACGAGAATTTCAATATTTTGGATTGGTTCCGAAGCAATTCTACTATTTTTTTTCTATTTTTTGAAGAATGACACGTGATTTAATAATGTTTCAGTTTCTGCGTACCATTGAAATTTGTTTTTAGTGCATGCGGAGCATACTATGATAAACGAAAAAGACTTGTAACGGACCTCGTAGATGCACTTATATGCATGAAAAATTCGTACAATATCGTGACTCGTGAGAATTTACATTTGCAACTGTATATTTATTTTGATAATTTTTTGTTAACTTGTATGTCTGACATTTCGCATATGATTGACATTTAGACGAATGTCAACCTATCACGACATGTTTCTTGTTTTACTCTCGAACTTCGGTTTGTAGATGTTTCGTCAGCAATCTCGATCTCCTCAGAAATTGGGTTGAGTTTTTTCAACCTGTACAGACCAACAAAGCACATCTTTAAAGTGAGGTGCATTGGTTGTCGAATTATTTAAGGATTCTATATGAATTTTATCTGCTATGGTCAACTGATATTGGTGGATTGTTCACCTGCAAATAGATTCTTCTTGGTGCAGAGCCCTGATTTGGGGGGTTCATAGAATTTATCGGTTGCTGAGCCAGGCGTCTTCTGATAGTAATTCCAGACCGACCAAAGAAATCACCGGTAGGCTTCTCACTGTTTAACCCTTCCATATTGCCATGTGTACTGGTGGAGGAATCAATGGATTGATTTAGAAACTCCATTTGAAGAATATCTTTGTCTTTAATATCTTCATCAAACCTCTTAGAAGTCCAAGTCTCTGGATTGGACTATTGAAAGCGAAATAAGAACAAATAAACAGTTAAATTAACATGTCAATACAAACAGTTGTACATCAGATATGTGGTAATGGCCAAAACAAAGTTATCATCTTAATCATGGGATTTAACTTTGGAGATGGTCTACGTTATAGTTCTTAGTTCCAATTAAATACTCTTCTTTTTAATTTCGAATAAAATCCATTATATATAAATTACTATTTACAAATATAAAGTATTTTGTGCATCAAATAAAAGCCAAAAACAGCATCAGTTTTTCAAGCATAATAAAATATATAAATTTATTTGGGAAACCTTATGCATAAAAACCCAGCAACAAACTAAAGAAACTCACTAATATTTGACCAAATACAATATAAAATTAAGATGCCCTCTTTGATGCGTTTCCCAAACAAAAGAACAAAGCAGCACCGAAATTTCTCAAAATGATATAGGGAAATTATTATATATACCTGAGCCGATTCATCCCCACATGCGCTATTATCATAGTTGTTGCAGAACTCATCCAACAACTCTGAAAGAAATAGATTTTGTTCACATGTACCATCTTGAAAATATAAATTATCATCATTGCTGCCAAAGTCTCTAGCAAAAGGCTCCAAGTAAGGATCAAATATATTTGGATTCTCCCCAAGCAGTGGATACATCTACAATTTAGAACAAATATAACAACTTTACCAACATTAATAAAAATGAACTAAACTTTAAGGAAGCACATTAAGAAAGCTTCTTCTAACCTCTTCAACTCCATAATCCTCAATATCAGAGAAAATGTGACTGTTGCAGTACTCTCTGATGGATTATAACCATTAAGAATTCCACTATCTGATTCATCGGTTAAACACCTACTAATTCCTTCAGATTGGTTCAGACCCCTTAAACCAGGCACTTCAGATTCTTGAATTACGTCTGATAATTCATCAGGAGATGACTTAGTCGTGGTAGGAGATAAGCCAGCCACGTCCACTTCGTCGTACTTGAGAGCAGTAGGATTCTCATCAGTCTTGTTGAACAAACGGACACAGCAGATAGGCACCCTGTTTAGAGCGAAAAGATCAAAATACAATATTTTAAATTAAAAAAATCATATACTAATATAGTTTCATCCTCACAGACCCGTGTACCAAAAATCTTGCTTGTACTCAGTTGAGATCAAGAATCGACATAAGTTTATAATATCCCCTAACCAGGTTAAGTACAAATATTCATTAAAAACTGCAGAAATCATATTGTACACATTTATATTACAGGAGAACATGCGAAAGTACTGCAACAATCATGATTTAAAAAAGTTAACATCAGGCTATCAAAAAAGGGAAGCAAGTGAACTAGAAAATCAAATCAACAAGAGAGCAATACCTGACCAGGAGCTGTACCATCAAGATCCTCTTCAGTTGCACGATACTCGGGCATAATCCAGCTGGTGCGTTCAGCAGTAGGGGCACGACCTCAGTAAAAAACCAAGGTTTTTTTCATCCCTACATCCTCAAAATGGAGCTGTTTTTGCGGACTTGATGGTTCGATATTTGCCAGTGGCTTTCCAATAGCCAGCCTCAGTTGCCCTGTTTGAACGATGCCCATTCGGGTACTTCCTATCTAGTGGGCAGAAGAAGAACCACTCTGGATCATCCGTCTTGATCACTGATTTTCCTGTTAAATAAATATCTTCATTCACATCCAATGGCCAAAAAAAATCGAAATCCTACAACTGCTAGAAATTTTTCTTCCAAATATTAAACCCTAATGGCTAATGCATTAGCATAAGAACAACGCAAGTCAAACCATCAGATGAGTAGCGAAGGAAAAGAAATGATTCACGGGAATAAAGAGCAAGATGAATTGGCGAATCAAATATCATCAGAATTGGACCCAACAATAAAGAAACAGAAAGAAGAAAACGAATCATTCGTAAAATATATTAGACCAACAGAAAAAAAAAACTAGTAGGGCAGAAGAAACAAATACCAGGTAAATCCCAAGCTCCCATTTGCAGACATCGATCTCCGGAATAACCTCGACATCCGGGTGACAGCCGTTGATCTTCAACCTCAAATAGTGATTCACAAGCTCCTCATCAGTAGGCCTAAATCTAAATCCTAGAGGAAGCGCTTCCATTGTCGCTCGCAACCATTTCCCTCTTCCCAGAACCCAAAACAAAACAAAATCGCTCAAAATGAACACGACCCAGATAGTCCAGATGATTCCTCTAGCAACTAGCACAGCTGAGTCGCGTCGTTTATGTCATCTTTTTCACTTTTCTCACCTTTTTTAACGCCATAGGAAGTAGGAAGTAAGAGAGGGCGGATGGGACCCTCTAATTGTAATTGCTGAAAGTAGACTCGGCTAAGAAACCAAGAAAGCGTGGACTCTGGGAACTCACCCATCTCCTCAAAAATTCTTTTTGGAACTCTTATTTTAAAGTTTTTTTTAATTAATTTAATTAATTAAATCTTAAAAAATTTATTACATATTTATAATAATAAAATAAACTAATCTATAAAAATTTTAAATTTTTTTAATATTCGTACTATTTATTATATTTTTTTAATACATAAAAAATAAATTCAATTAAAATTTCGTATTTTAATAAAAAAAAATTAAATTTTTGTTACACATTTATAATATTATAAAACAATACTCAATAAAGTTTCGTAAATGTTCAATAATTATACGATTCATTATAATTTTTAATGCTAAAAATAATAAATTCAGATAAAACTTTCTGCATGCATAAAATTTTTTAAAAGTTTTATCATACATTTATAATATTATAAGACAATATTCTACAAAGTTTCATGAATTTTTTACTAACCCAAAAATGTCTTGAAAAGTGCATTATTTTGGGCGCATCCAAGTTATAAGTAAATAAGTATTATTGGGATAGAGAAGAAATAAAATCTATACCACATTCAAATAACATTTATTTATGAAGAAAAATTATAATTATACGTAAATGTATAAGGTTGTCTCGCAACATAACCGAAACATAGGACGAGGCAAAAGCCGAGTGGCTAAGTTGATTCGGGGGGTGCATTGACGGGGTGCAGCCGCAGCTGAGCCGCCTTGGCCTTGGCCTCTTGGCTGGCTTGCTCCATCTGCATCAAATAAGTCTGCATCTCTTTGTTCTTCCCCCACAGCAGAATGTATAATCCCACGATCACAACTATTGACCCCAATAAACTGTAAATCACCACTAATTAATCAAATGTATTGGGTTAAGAAATTCAAAGATAAAATGCACTTTGACTTTGAGCGGTTAGTAGAACCGTGACTTTGACTTTGACTTTGACTTTGACTTTGACTTTCTAGCTCGCGTTTTTTGTTCTTAGTTGCCTTTCAATTTGTACATTTCAAAAGATGGAATATAGTTCAACTGAGATAGCATTTGATATTCATAGGTTATCTGTCGAATTGATCTGGTTTAGTTCTACTCCTAGTTGAATTCAAAACTAACAATATAGTTTCAAGTATTTGGAAACAAAAACCGAACCGGGTAGCCTTTAAAACAACCGGGGAGCAAACCAACATACTGGTTCGTCCCGATTCTGTTTCCGTTTTCAGTTTTGGTGTCAAGTTTGTATTGTGTTGGTATTCTTGCGTTTTGATATGTAAATTTAAATAATTGAATGAACATGTTCATGGTTCGATTTTGAAATCAGGGACAGAAAATTGAATGATAAATTCCTTGTTCAATTTCAGAATTTGTTTTTTTCAAAATTTTAGATTCGATTTGGTTCAGTTTTGTTGGTTAAAAGAACCGGCAGCTCTCTCGGTTAGCTGGATAAATTGCACTTCTCTCAACGAATCAAATTTCATGGTGGAGTGCAAGTATTTGGCCTAACATTAGCGATAAAAGTACCTTCCAAGATGAAACTGTTCATGGAGGATGGGGATATCGAACATGGCCGCCATTATCTGAACCAGTGGGCTGAACGCCGAGGTGAAGACAGGCCCTCTCTTCTTCACACACCACGACATTCCAACGAAGCACAGCCCAGACCCTACCATACCCTGCATAGCGTATTAAGTCTTAGAACAATGCCAGCTGATGATCAGAAATGGAGGATTTTGAGATTCCTTACGGCGAAAAGGATGGTGGTGACTTCTAATCTTCCCCGGAGAACCCATGCGGAGAGAGTGGCGCCGGTGGAGAAGCTCAAAACGGCGGACTGGATGGAGCCAAAGAAGGACATGAGGGCGGTGCTGGAGTACTGGAAGGGATATCTCCGGCCGATGTGGGATTGCAGAAGAAACCAGGACGACCACAAAAGGGTTCCGATCACCAGCGCCACCGTCCCCACCGTCCATCTCTCTGATTTTCTGGTGGCGTGATTCTGCGGCCTCACTTCCTCCGACTGCACGCTCTCGAATAAAGGTGGCCCAACGTAAAGCGTCAGCATGGCAGCGCCGCACATGCACACCAGCGTGCCTACTACTTTGGCCTTCCCGCCATTGCTCCTTATGTTCACCTTCTCCAATCTGTGGATGGTTTTTATGAAAACATTCATTCAAGGAATGTCCGAAGATGCCATGAATTCGAAATTTCTCTAAAATTGATCAAAGAGCGATAGTTTAGGGTTTGAGTCGTACCCTAGTGGCAAGGCCATTACGAATGTGACAACCGGGACTATGTTCACGAATGCACAAGCAAACGTAGCAGAAGTGTTTTGGATTCCTAGAAGGAAGCAATATTGAGGCAATGAGGCCCTGAAAAGAAGAGCATCAAACAATCAATCCTAGTTCTATTCGATCGAAGAAAACAGCGACAAATTCGAAACTCGCCCGACAATTGCGCTGAAGAAGAGGTAGCAAACAATCCGAAGGGTTAATTTCTTGATACTTTCCCTGCAAACAAGCTTGATTAAGTTACATACTCAGCCTGAAAATCAAGTGTTGAGATCTTTGTACCTTTCGCGAAAATAGGCGATTGGTGCTAAGAAAATCGCCGAAATCAAAAGCCGATACGTGATGAGAACCAAATGGTTAATTCCGTGATCGAGAGTTTTTTTGAGAAGAATATTCACGACGGCGAAAGCAAAGTCGACCGCCACCATAACAGCAAAAGGCCTCCATTTGTAGAAGCTGTTGATTTCAGCCATGCAAAAGTGATGATCCCCACAAGCTGGGAAAGGCAGAGCTAAGATGATCTTAAAAACACAACAAGGAGAAGCCCCCTAGCTCCTGAACATTATGCAGGTCTGTTTTTCATGTCTAGATTGAAAGGTTCCAGAATAAGTGGTCACAAAGCAAGATGAAATTCTTTAAATCACATCCTGCTTTAAGCAACCCAACTTTGAAATATTGTTTACCAATTATTCCAATCTTTTTTGCTTTTCCTTTTACTCCGACTTAGTGTTTTCCCGTCTCAAGCAGAGCGATCGGCAGCCGTCGAAGCAGCCAATCGACACGCCAAACATCTGCCTCTGTCGGGATATGCATCTTTTCGGATCGATCAACGGGTGTTGATCGGAATTCTTATGGACAAATTGATGGGAGAATCTTTTTCTTTATGCTTTTTTCATCTTCTCATTTTGCAGAAGCATCGAATACTCGAGATAAACAGGACGATCGCGATCGTGTCTTTCTCAGATAATGGGACTGGGTGGCTTAACAGAACATTGCGTCTAATCCATCAACTGTAGGAGTTTTTTTCGTAAAGCTTTGAACGTTCGTCTGGCCACTGTTCTTGAGTGACGTTCCAAAAGGTGCAGCTGAAAGAGCTAGAGATGGATGCTCTTCAAGCATTGCTGTACAAATTCCATGCCAGATATTCTGTTGGCACTGTTATGGATGATTGTTTGTGTTATTTTTTACCTAATTTGAATCCTACGACTGGAAGAATTGTTTTGGGGAGGAAGTAAACATTATAAATTAACATCTCCTTCATCTACTCTTCTCATTTCATTCCAAAATTACTTATATTTTTTTAGTAATTTTGGTCTTACTCCTTCTCTCTTTGTAATATTTCCTTATAAAATATATTTGCAGTGTCCGAGGACGTAGGCATATTTGGTCGAACCTCGTTAAATATTTGTGTTTCTTTTATTGCTTTATTTAATAGTCGTTTGTTATTGTGTCGGGTATAGTTGTTGTTATTTATAGTACTATTAAATTACTAGAATAATTCTGGCTATGTAAGACTTAATTTTTAAGTGATCCGTTGTGACCTACCTCTCTTACCTGAGAATCTATCTAGTGTGATTTTTTAGTACAATAGCTTACACGCTATTTGAAATTGCCCGAGCTTCCGCAACAATTGGTATCAGAGCCTAAGGTTTTGTAGTATGCTTTGTGGTTGCAGCTGTGTCTGAACTTCCACATCAGAAATAATTCTTTAGGATTCTCAGCTATTAAATAAATTGTTATTTGGTGCAGAAATGACAGACTCATCAGAAATGAAGTCTTCTACTTCATCAATACTATCAAGAAATATATTGTCGAATGCGAGATTTGCTGTGGAGATTTTTTATGGCACAAGTCATTTTGGCATGTGGCAAAGTGAAGTTCTAGATGTTTTATTTCAACAAGGTCTAGACGTTGTCATTGAAGAAAAGAAACCAGAAGATGTTGAGCAAAGAGATTGAATGACGCTAAATCGATTAGCGTGTGGTACAATTCGATCGTGTCTATCAAGGGAGCAGAAATGCGTATTCTCAAAGGAAATTTCTGCAAATAAATTATGGATAGCACTCGAAGAAAATTCTTGAAGAAAAGCAGTCAGAATAAACTTCACATGAAGAAAAGACTGTTTCGCTTCAGTTATGTTCCAGGTACCACACTGAACGATCACATCATGAGTTTCAATCAGTTAGTCACTGATTTGATGAATATGGATGAGACGTTCAAAAATGAAGATCTAGCTTTGATGTTGTTGGGATCCCTTCCCGAGGAGTTTGAGTTTCTTGCAACGACTCTACTTCATGGGAAGGTTGAGGTGACTCTCAGTGAAGTGTGTGTTGCCTTATATAGTTATGAACTGCGAAGGAAAGATAAAAAAAGAAGCACCAGTGGAGCTACAAAAGCTCTAGTTGTGAGAGGGCGTCCGCAAAGCCAGATCAAATGAAAGAAAGAAATATCAAAATAAAGGCCCAAAATGGGTAAAGATGAATGTGTCTTTTGTCACGAAAAAGGACATTGGAAGAAAGATTGACTCAAATTGAAGAATACAGGAAAATCTAACAAAGAAAAAGCTATTGCATATTCAAATGTTGCTGAATGCAACGGTGATGCGGAATCAAATTATTCTTTAAGTGTTTCACATTTAACATCGCATCCAGATGAGTGAATTTTGGATTCTGGTTGCACCTATCACATGTGTCACATTCGAGAATGACTTTTTGAATTTCAAGAAATCGATGGAGGAATTGTGTACATGGGCAATGATAATCCATAAATTAACCTAACTGGAATAAAAATAAGTCAAGGTGGAGATTTGTTATTTTTGACCTAATTGGAATCCCACATCGGGAAGAATTTTTTTAGGGGGAGGGGGTAAACACTATAAATTAACCTCTCCTCCCTTTATTCTTCTCATCTCATTCCAAAATTACTTATATCTCTTTAGTAATTTTGGTCTTACTTCTTCTCTCTTTGTAATAGTTCCTTGTGAAATATATTTTGCAGTATCCGAGGACGTAGGCATATTTGGCCGAACCTCGTTAAATATTGGTGTTTCTTTTATTGCTTTATTTAATAGTCGTTTGTTATTTTATCGGGTATAGTTGTTATTATTTATTGTACTATTAAATTACTATGATAATTCTGGCTATGTAAGACTTGGTTCTTAAGTGGTCCGTTGTGACCCACCTCTCTTACCTGGAAATCTATCTAGTGTGATTTTTTAGTACAATAGCTTACATGTTATTTGAAATTGCCCGAGCTTCCGGAACAGTTTGAAGTATCTTAACGTGTTTTTGGAGATTTTAGAGGCTGAATAATCCATCGTGTTAGAGGCAAATGGGCAGAGGTTAAAGCAAGAATGGTCGGAAAATATGGATGAGCTTTCATTCTTGGTTTTAATCTTCAGAAGCTTTCATAATATGGAAAATATGGATGAGCTTGGATTGGCCGGTCATCGTAATAGATTTGGCAAGTGTACGAAAATTGTAATTGTATAGCGTTTGTTAAAAACATTCCTAAGTTGAGGGTGTAAATTGACAAAAATTTAAAATTCACTTTACCTTAACAATATAACCGTAGGAAGATGACCGTCCCTAACCATAGTTAAAGTTAGACACGGAGGAGGAAAATGCTCAAACCGTCCACTTACTCTAATCATTAACTTAAGTTAATTACGAGAGTAGTTAAAATACATTGCAAAAGATAAAAAGTGTTACAGAGGATTCCCTAGTTAAGATCAACTCATGTTGATACATGGATTCATGCAAAGTGTTCTATTCCCGCATTTCCCAAAATTTACCATCAAACGAAGTTGACAAACTACTCTTAGTTAGGTTTCCTTGATGACAAAGGTGGAATTATGAGTCATTGTAGTCCATGTCCAAACAAATTTTTCAAAAATAAAAAGATAAACTTGAGTATAAATTTTATGGACCAGCTCCATATCGAGATCTGGATCATTAGAAGACCAAAATAAGATCGAAACCTGACAATATAATCGGTCGGGTCCTGATCCAATTCTGATATTTGTCATTAAGTATTTAATAAATCTAATTTTGATTTGGTATTATTTATTTTTCAGTGATGTTAAATTTATTTTATTTCATTAGAAAATACTAAAACCAGACTAGACTTAATTCGAATTTATAATTTAGTTTTTATCTAGTCCTAATCTTGTCTGATTCTCGTCCTAGTCCGGTCATATTGTCTCTACAAATTGGATCGGACCAAGTCCACGCCTAATTGCAACGGAACTAATTGCTTCCAACTGAATTAATTAAATAGTTTACATAATATCACACGGTGTTCCCAAGTTGGTCTCCACATTCCCATACAGGGTTAGCCAGACTAAGCAAAAAACATTTCTTATACGGCTCGGTCCTGCTTGGACATGGCTTTATAAAAAAGTAGACATGACGACAGACTACTCCATTTAGTGGACTGACCCTGGCTCGAGTCGGACTGGACGGCACCATTTTTTTCTGCTATCATTTTGATGGGAAGCAGGAAACAGACACCGCCATCGGCCATGCTTTCTCAGCTTCCACCGTGATAAAGAAAAAGAGCTAAAAAAGTAATCTTTTAAGGCAATTATTTGAATTTCTTTGCCCAACTCTACCAATTTTGGCAGTACTCTTAAAAGGTTTCTTTCGGTGAAACCAAAGGAGACTCTAGGTTATAGTTGCTGGCTGTCACGTAGATATCAAGAAAATATACCCGGTTCATCCTTACTGTATGCTTTAAATTTTATAATTTTATCAGTTAACACATTAAAGTATAAGAGTATTTTGAATTGATCCCTTAAATTTAAAAGTATTATCAGTTAACACTGTGACGTTAAATTTTTATTGTCATACTTTTTGATATTTAATTTTTTTCATTTTAATTTTTCACTCTCAATAATTTAAATTCACAATAGTTTATTCGTTAAATAATTATCTAAACTTCAAAATATCAATTAATAAATTATAAATTTAAGATATCAATTGAATTACAACGTTACTTGAGATGTCAATTGAGCACATCGCTAAGAAACACTCTTAAGTATATTGCATCCAAAACGACCCCTAAAGATGTAAAGTGAAAGAGAAAGAACAACCTAAACTAGGACATTTAATAAAATCAAATTTTAAATTATCATAGATAAATAAAATAAAGTTTAATGCTTGGTCTGCTGTAATGACCCAGCAGTCAAAATATGAACAGTCACCTCTTTGACCCAGGTCAAGATTCTGTTGGCTCAAACAGTCAAACTAGATCATTTTACACTGATGAGAGATTCTCTTCCTCATTTTTGAGACAAACCATTAACAAAAACCCTAATATATTGCATGCAGTCAACGTTCTACGTTAAAACACTTTATCCAAACCAGTGGACGGAGTTTCAACTGAGGGAGGCTCGAAGATAGATTAAATTATTTAGGCAGGTTTTGGACAACGCAAAGTAAAGGTGGTCAACGGATGAAGGCATCGCCCGAGGGAGGCCTTCGTATCCACGCACAACATGCATGTCTACTTGTATCCAAAAAACAAAATTTCTCATTCTCAAAGCTCTTATACCCCGGTCCGATAATTTGTGAGAGGGTTAAATCACAGTGACTCAGCGGCCTAGAGATAGAAGGCTTTTACTTGATATCTTAAGAAGCTACCCCAATATTGGAGGTAACAACTCTCACACTAGGATAGCACATGCGTCCAACATAGGCTCTTGTATTCAATCTACTATCTCTGAACCAACTGAGTTATGCCCGTGCGGGCAACATACATGTCTACTTGCTTCCAGGCATATGCTCTACTTTTGCAAACACTTGTCAAGTTTTAGAGATCGATATCGTTCATAACCCGTTATTTTAATCGTTGAGAATAAAACAAATATCAATACAAAACACGAAAGTAATCGTCGAAAACAAGAGAAATTCATTACATTGAAATTGCTTCTTTGTTGGATGATTTCTAGAAAGAAATCTTCTTCTAGTGTTCTGTGTCTTTGTTGAATTACCTCGCGTTGAGTTTTCAACTTGATTCTACATAGAAATTGCTAAAATCTCTAATACCCTGTTTTGTTTTTTAAAATTCTAGATTGTGGCAAAAACGTTATTGTTTTGGCAAGAACCCTAATGTCTATTGAGTTCAAGAATTGTTTGCTCATAAAAGTTTGACGAATTAATTGTTTTCACACCTATTGGTAGGGGTGATAATCGGATCGGATTAACCCGGCAGATCGACTATTTGGGTCATAATGAATTGGTTTTCAATTGAAAAAAATCGATGTGAATCTCAATCAACACTAACTCATAGGTCTTATTTAGTTCGGATCGAATACACTATCAAATTGAGTTTGGATCCAATTTTAGAGATCATGTCAATTAACCAATCAAAATTTATGAAGAAATAATTGAATTTTATTTCGTTTGGGTCGATAACCCTCGGGTTTAAATTTTACAAAGCCGAATATGAATACGATCTAATTTAATAAAAACTGACTCATTAGAACATATCAATTTTCTATCAAAACCGACCCTAATCCATAAGTTTTACTAGTAATTGTAAGAACCAATATGAACTTTCCCCTATTTATTTAATTAAAAACGGTAATTATACATGTATGCAGACTTTATATTTTTTAATACATCTTATTGTAACACTTACATGTTATTCATTTATTGATTCTTACCTTCTATCAAATAAAGTGCAGTGAATCCTCCTCGAATATATTAGTGAATATTTAGAAAAAAATTAGATATAGCCAATAAAATAGGCACCGAATATGGGATAAAATATTTCAAAAAATTGCCAGTAGATGCACTCGAGATTTGAGAAGTAATTTATCTTAGTCAAAGCCTTCAAATTAAGGGTCGAGATATAGAGCGAGAAAGAGCATATGCCTTCAAATTAAGGGTCGAGATTTGAGAAGTAAGCCGCTGAGTCACCGTGATTAACCCTCTCACATGTTGTCGGACCGGGGTGTGGGAGCCTTGAAGGCGAGAAATTTTACCTTTTTAGTACAAAGAAAGCATAAATGTGGTCAACAGATGAAGGCATCACCTGAGGGAGGCTTCATATCCACGCACAACATGTATGTCTACTTGCTTCGAGGCATATGCTCTAATTTTACAAACATTTGTCAAGTTTTGGAGATCAATATCGGTGATAACCCATTATTTTAATCGTTGAGAATAAAACAAATATTAATACAAAACATGAAAATAACGGAGAAATTAATTATCTTTCACACCTATTCGTAGGGGTGATGATCGGATCGGATCAACTGAGCAAACTGACCCAAATCGAAACTGATTAATGGGTCGCATTTAGTTGGGATCGAATATACTATCATATTAAATTCAAGATCCAAATTTAAAGATCAAGTCAATTAATTAATTAAATTTAAAATTTGTGAAAAAGTAATTGAAGTTTATTTGGTTTGGGTCGATAACTCTCAGATTTAAATTTTACAAAGCTTAATATGACACCGAACCAAAATCATCTAAGACTTTGAGTCAGATTTAAATTAGATTGATTACTCAAGTGATTTTATTACGTTTCTAATTTAATAAAATCTAACCTATCGAATCAAATATAGATCAAAACCGACCTCAACTCAAAGGCCTCACCCTTACCTATAAGAACTTATATGAACTTTCCCTTGTTTATATAATTAAAAACAATAAATACACATGTACACAAACTTTATATTCTCTAATACATCTTATTGCAACACTAACATGTTATTCATTTATTGATTCTTACCTTCTATCAAATAAAGTGCAGTGAATCCTCCTCGAATATATTAGTGAATATTTAGGGAAAAAAAAAAGATATAGCCAATAAAATAGGCACCGAATATGGGATAAAATATTTCAAAAAATTGCAAGTAGATACACTCGAGATTTGAGAAGTAATTTGTCTTAGTCAAAGCCTTCAAATTAAGGGTCGAGATATGGAGAGAGAAAGAGAGAGGAGAGAGATAAAGTCAGAGGAGAGAGTAGACAAAAAAAACATGAGAAAAATCAAAAGAATATAGTTCTAAAATCGAGAGGCAGGAAATAGATGTAGAGAGCGAAATACGGCTGGTCATACTCCTAAAAATCCTCGTGCATCTCTCTCTCTCTCTCTTCGTCTTCGCTTTCTCTGACTCTGGACTCCAAGTTTTTGAAATCCAAGGGAAGGGGATATAATATAAGCAATCAAAGTCCCAATTATCACCACCTTTTAGTTTCCCATTCTCTCCATCAGAGTCAGAACAGTTCCATCTCCTCTAAATTAGCTTCTTTTATTATTCTTCAGTAGTCAGCACAAACAACTCGCCAGACCCTGAAATGGCGGAGGCCACGGCTGTTCATCTTCTCTTCCATCCATTATTAGTATAACCTTTCCACCCCAGCCCTTTTGTTCCTCTTTCTTTCCCCCATCTCAGAAGGCTTCCGCGGCTGATTCTTGTTGTTTCCTTCGCCGGCCGTCTCCCACAAGCCATAGCAGTTCTCCGATACCCACTCTTTCTCAGGTTTGCTGCTTTTTTACTTTTTCTTTTTCAAGCAATCTACTGGCCCAGTGTTTGTTGGCTTTTTCTGTTGAATATTTAATAAAGTTTTAGGTAAATTTACCTTTTTTCCGTGTTTAATCCTTCGCCTTGAAGCTATGGTCATTCCGTCTGGTGGGTAGGCTTCAAAAACTCGACTTTTACATGCGAGAATAAAGAAGATCAATTTCTCTGCTTGTTATCGCATGTTTCAAATCTCTAAAAATCCTTTTTTTCTATCAGAATTGAACAGATCAGAAGTTAGAATGGCCAAGGAGTACAGCGGATCTCCGAAGCATCAACAGCTAGACTTCAATAAGAAGCGCCTCACTCTGATCTTCGGCGTGTGCGGCCTATGCGTTTTCTTCTACGTGTTGGGTGCTTGGCAGGCCACATCCAGCACCGCCACCGTCCGATCGGCCGCATATTCTCGACCCACCTGCGATGATCGACAATCGCAGACGAGCAGCAGCCAATCATCTTCCTCCTCATCCAACCCTTTAGACTTTGAAACTCATCACTCAGTCCAAATCAACCAATCCGACTCCGTTCAAAAGTTTCCTCCTTGCGAGATGTCCTATAGCGAGTACACTCCTTGCCAAGACCCAACCAGGGCCAGGAAGTTCGACCGAAGCATGCTGAAATATCGAGAACGCCACTGCCCGAAGAAGGACGAGCTCCTCCACTGCCTGATTCCAGCCCCGCCGAAATACAAGGCACCTTTCAAGTGGCCTCAGAGTCGGGATTATGCTTGGTATGATAACATCCCCCACAAAGAGCTTAGCATTGAAAAAGCTGTACAGAATTGGATTCAGGTTGAAGGTGATAGGTTTAGATTCCCGGGTGGAGGCACCATGTTCCCCCGTGGAGCTGATGCCTATGTCGATAATATTAATGAGCTGATTCCACTCACAAACGGAAGCATTCGAACTGCAATTGACACGGGGTGTGGGGTACGTTAAATCACAACTCTCTTAGTCCTTTAATATACTGTTAATGATAATTTTGTTATCCTAATTATTTACTCCAACTTTACACTAAGTAGTTACTAATATGTAATTGTCATGTCCACGAGTAAAATTGAAATGTAGAATCAAAAAGTAATTCTAGCGAACCTTTTTATTTTTTCACAAACTTGTTTAATAGAATCTTTAATGTTTCGATGAAAAAAGGTAGCAAGCTGGGGAGCTTACCTGTTGAAGAGGAACATCCTTGCAATGTCGTTTGCCCCGAGGGATACACATGAAGCACAAGTCCAATTTGCTCTTGAGCGTGGAGTGCCTGCAATGATTGGAATCTTGGCTTCACAGAGGCTTCCTTACCCTGCCAGAGCTTTCGACATGGCTCACTGCTCTCGTTGCCTTATACCCTGGCAAAAATCAGGTAAACCTTCAATTTCTTAGCCAATAGTTGTGGTTGACAGAAGGAAAGATCTACAGTAACAACGTATATGAATGTAAACTTAGAATTCCACATGATATTACTGAGTTAGAAGTATATTGTCATTTTATAGTGCATTTTCAGGGTTTAGTAGAAATTCAGAGCCTGAATAAGTGAATTCACTTAAAACTCTCTTGATTTCACAGATGGACTTTACTTGATCGAGATTGACAGAATATTGAGGCCTGGTGGTTACTGGATTCTATCGGGGCCACCAATCCGATGGAAGCACTACTGGAGAGGGTGGGAAAGAACACAAGAAGATCTGAAAGAAGAGCAAGATTCAATCGAAGAAGTTGCCAATCGTTTGTGCTGGACGAAGGTGGTGGAAAAGGATGATCTTGCAATATGGCAGAAGCCACTCAATCATATTGAATGCATCAAGAGCAGGAAAGCACAGCAAACACCCCATATGTGCAAATCAGACAATCCAGATGCAGCTTGGTAATTCCTTTAACTTTCTTCTAAAATTTCATGAACCATCAATGCTACAATTTTTCAAACAGTGCCAAGCAATGCTGACCTGAAATGAAAAAAAAAAACAATGATTTTTGGAGTCCATTAATCTCTCTTTTCTGATAAATAAAGGTATAAAGATATGGAGACGTGCATTACCCCACTGCCGGAGGTGAGCAGCTCAGACGAAATCGCCGGAGGGCTGGTAGAGAAGTGGCCGGAGCGTGCCTTTGCTGTGCCTCCCAGAATCAGCAGCGGATCAATTCCAGGCATCACAGCCGATAAATTCCGAGAGGATAACGAAATATGGAAGGACAGAGTAGCTCACTACAAAAAATTTATTCCACTAGCTCGAGGCCGGTACCGTAACGTAATGGATATGAACGCATACCTTGGGGGATTTGCCGCCGCGATGTTGAAATATCCGGTGTGGGTGATGAATGTTGTTCCGGCGAGTTCCGATCACGATACCCTAGGTTCGATATTCGAAAGAGGCTTAATCGGAACTTACCAGGACTGGTGCGAGGCCTTCTCCACGTATCCGAGGACATACGATCTCATCCATGCCGGCGGCGTTTTCAGCATCTATCAAGACAGGTACGAACTCCAATGGAGATATGCTTCGCGAGTCCATCCCACATCCGTAACCTAACGAAATTGCTTTGAATTGCAGGTGCGACATCACCCAGATTCTACTAGAAATGGACAGAATACTCCGACCAGAAGGAACCGTCATTTTCAGGGATACAGTGGATGTGCTGGTGAAGATCCAAAGCATCACAGAAGGAATGAGATGGAAGAGTCAGATCATGGACCATGAAAGCGGGCCTTTCAACCCTGAAAAAGTACTCGTTGCAGTCAAAACTTACTGGACAGCGGACTCAACCCAACAAGAACCCTAGTTTTACCCTTCTCCATCTTTTCACCTATATTTCTCTATTTTCCCTCTATCTCTCTGTATAATTATTTTTTAGATCTATTTTTTCTTTTTTAATATATTTTCTACCTACCTAAATTTAAAGGTAGGTAAAATTAGACTGAAACTGCAAATCAAATTAAAATCGTAGATTTTTATTTAATCTTGATTTTTTTTATTAAATATATTATTTTTATTCTTAATTTATTAATTATTTTTTTAACCTTAAATTTATTATGTTGCCTTCTTCTTTTTTGTTTAAATTAACTATGTTTTTATTTTATTTTCATTAGAACTACGGCTAATTTAATTTAATGCCTACTAATAATTACGACGAGGAAGTTAATTTAATTTTAGTCTTTATTTTCTTTCATTTTTTCATAATTTTAATATATCTCAATAAATTCTTCTTGTATCACAACTCTTAAAACGTATTTATCAATTTAATCAGCAAAAAAATACTCAATATGAAACAATACCCTAAAAACAATCACCGAATGCGAATGATTTCAAGTTACAAACATTATAATGTGAAGTCAATTTCATTTTCAAACGTTTCCAATGACAAAAAATATGAGTAAACAAAGGATTAGATTGCAATATCTTTGATAAAATATTAAAGAAAACGTGTATTGTGCAACTTTGCTAGTGAAATAAATAAAACCCATCAACAACATTGCCTTTTTTTAGATGTAAAAGCACTTAAAAGAAATAAAAAAACAAAGCTTGAAATAGTAATTTTACGATATCATTTAATATAAGATTAAAATAATAATTAATAAAAGATAATATTTAATAAATATTAAAAATGTTAATTGATAAAAGAAAAATCAAATGAATCGAAGAACTTAAATGAAATAAAAAATAAATCTTGAAATAGTAATAAACAAATTGAGAATATTAATTTTATCGATTATTATTTAATATAAGGTAAAAATAATAATTAATAAAAGTGAACAAAATAATTCAAAACATTAAAGGAAAATCAAATATCCACCAACATTGTTTAATAGAAGTCAATATTAATACTTAATAAAAGAAAATAAAATAGAATGATTAATATGATGAAACTAAAATAAACAATAGTCATAAGGTGAAAAAGGTAATTTATTAAATATGAATAAAATAAATGCAAAAAAATAAAACTAGATGATAGATAATATCTAAAAGAGGTTCTTTTATAATAGTTAGATTAAATATTGGGGGCATTTCTGACAATATATTAAATTCTCGTTTCTACAGCCACGGAGAAGGTGGGCTATTTTAGGCGTGTTAATTTACACCTCGTGCTGTGGAGGGAGTGACACGTGGAGGGCAAGTGCATGCAGTATTTCGATTTCCACAGGAAAACCATCTTTTTGGCTTGGCTTCCGATGACCGGAGTTCTTTCTTCGATATACCAGATTTTCTCCGAGAAGAACCCACCCCAGAATGGAAAGACACAACAGCTTCTCGACCCTCTTACAGAGGTTGGCTTCACGACGAGCTGGATCTCGACCAAGGATTCTGGTACCAGACCAGCATTGTCGGAGGAATCCTAAATGGAAAGTCATTTAGGGGTGAACAAGGTCGGGAAGTCGATAGTGACGAACAACAAACCAATCTCGCCGGCTTTGAGTTTGGGTCAATACCTCTCTGAAAGAATTTATCGACGAGATTCTGAGGCTGTGCAGCTTTGAAAATTTGAGCTTTTTAGGGGTGAACAAGGTCCGGAAGTCGCGAGAAGGCATGGAATATAGTGCCTTCTATGGGAGAAACTACTTGAACTCAACCATGGCCGACAAAATAGATAGCATAACTGCAGAGAAGGACAGGATTGAATATGTGAAAACTTTGATTCTCGGGCATTCGAAAATGATCAGTGTATCTGTATCAGGACGTTCAAAATAGGGTGAATGCGTCTGATTATTTTTTACTTTTACCCAAGATTTTAGCTAAACCATGCCACTTGAATCAATCAACATTAACAATTTAATAGAATTCTAAATATTATTCACGATTCATGCATGAAATAATATAATCACTAAGCATATTGCTCAATCTTTTCACTCATTTGTCTTACATGGATTTACAATGTAAAAGAATTTTCTCTTCAATCTCAGGTTGCTCAATCTTCTTTGTGAATCATCTTCGAGAAAGGTAAATATTCTCCATCTTTCGAACCCATCGATTCAACACTTCATTTTTGGGCACCATAAAGTTCACCATCCGTCACAAAATTGAATCTATTCGATTTCGGAAGAGGGAGTTACACCCCCCTAAAGTTGACTTACCGTAATCGGCCAAAAGTGTAATTCATGCTCCGGCGACTTCTACTATGTCCACCACACTTTCGTTTTGTGACGGCTCAAAATTTCAGCTCTAAAGCCAAGTATGGCCGGAATTGTCACTACTAAAAGTTGTTTGTTTCGAGCATCAATCTCCAGCATCAGCTTCATCGGCTTCGCGGACTACCATCATTTGCCCTTAGCTGCTACGATCTCTGTCGGTGTTAACTAAAGTTAGCATCACTAACCATATGTAATCTTATAGTATAAATGTATATAAATAGTTATATAATTTTCAAACCCTAATGCATTTCAGTCACAATTGCGTCGGATTATCGACCAATGTATATAGAAAGTAGATAGATGTCAAACTCTCAAGTTCCATTTTTGTGCAAAACTGGACCCAATAATTTGGTTCATTTCGGTCACTTTCGGTTTTCCATATTCTAAGCCAAAACCAAACGGCACTTTTATCGGTTTTCAAAATTTAAAGCCGGATTCAGTTCAATTAGTTTGAAAACCGACCAAACAATATATTTTGATTCGATTTGTCATTTCGAATCTGTTTTTAGAATCACTAAGAACAGTTATACAGAAAAACCAAAGAAAACTCAAACAATTAGAAGCTGAAGCCTGATTGATGAAACAAAGACACACAAGATCTCAAAAAATCACACATTAAAACACACGTCTAAATTAATTGAATCTAAATCAAAACAAATCATATCAAAACTAGCCCAATTTCATATTCAACTTTACAAATACCGTGTCCTCTACACCTTGATGGATGAAACCAACATTTGATTCACTACACTGCAGTTAAGGGACATGAATCTTTGAACCTGATTGAAGTAGTAGTGTGAAAATCAGAGAAAAATAGTCACTTATCTTCAGAATTAATTTAGAAATATGACCTGCTTGAGGCCAGACTCTTTTCTTTTTAATCGATCCCACAAGTCGAATGATCCGTGTCCACGCTAGACAAAGATGCAGCACCCAATGCCTTCCAAATAGGAACCAACATTTTTATAGGTGGACGTAATTCCTGAGAGCGAGTTACATGAGATTACATGGAATTTACACAAGTTCAAAAATGTTGTTGGGTGAAAAATGCAGTACCTTGAAAACCAACATCAGTTCTGTTTCATCTCGAATGATTAGCGACAAACACCAGTAGCAAGTGACAGGGCTTACACATTCTTGGAGCACTGGTTTTAAAATTTGATCAATGGGAACAAAACGGTGGACTACCTTCCCACTACATAGGGCAATAATAGTTTCATCAATGTCAATGACATCTAATAATGTAATTCAACACACATCTCCATAAATATATAAATTACCTCATGTAGTGACTTTCCAGTTGAACCCCAAAAGACGGCATAATGACAACAGACTCTACCAATGCAAGAACAGATGTATTTAGGCAACAGTGATGTTCATATTTATGTGCCATTAGTAATTATAGCTTTTGCAAAGCACCCATCTTCCAGAAACCTCACCTCCTCACCTTTCACAATTGACTTCCGTCTCAACAACTTGGCAGCCAATGAGACTAAAAGAAAGCTCCAAAATATCAGAATGATAGATTTATCCTACATGAAGTTTCAAAACCTCTGAAAATTTTTCACAGCACCTGATAAATCCAAGTCAAAAGGTTTTACCAGCATCAACTTTGGAGAAAAATTACGATGGAAGCTCACAAATACAACTCATTCAATATCGAAAAACAAAGTCATCAAACAACCTCATAAGTAGGAATTGAACTGACTCTTAGTATATTTTTTAGATAAAAAACAATGTTAAGTAGGAATGGAGTAGAGTCGTGATTGTCAACCTAAAATAAAATTACCTTGAGTAGCGAAAGACAAAAGGCATTAGCCAAAGTAGCAGCAACAAAGATGGACGAGATGGAAGCGTCTACCCAATTCTTTCTTCCGAGGACAATGATATGATGAGAGTCGACAGCTTCAGCAGGCCATTGGTTGTCATGAAGGTATCCATATTTCCAATTTTTCACACTAAATTCAACCATACTACCTACTTAACAAAATTGCTCAAACTCTTATTTCCATCCTGAATGCAAAATATCAGAATTTATTCAATGATTGTCCTGTCAACAGAAAATATCATTGCGGTTATTATACGGAATGAACAAGTGACAACAAAAACATCCTTGGAAATACCATTGTTTGCTTCTTTCATAGTTTACATCCTTAACGATGAAAAAAAAACATTTTATAGTTATGAATACGAGGTTAGCCTAGTAAAACAGCTAAGATAACATTTCTCCAGCAAAAATGAATGTTATACTTATCTCCTTTTGTTCTTACAAAGAAAACCAGAACATTGTAAACGTTAAAGGTAAACATACAGCTAAAATTTTGAAGAATAGAAAACACTCCTTAACATTAATATCCAGCATATAGAACCAACCTTCTGTTCCACCTCTCGATCACAACAAATAGGTAAATCAAATTCCCAATAGAGAATTGGAATGAGAGAGATTTTAAAGCAATGGAGAATGCTTTCAAAGAAAAAAATTTAAGAGCTCCCTCTGCTACACTTCCACAAAGGAAGGAACAGAGAAAGTCTCTCCAAATCCCTTTCTTCCTCACGCCCAATAGAAATACAAGAATAAAAGAAGCTACTTTTCTTCATCCCTACAGGCCCACCTCAAAACACAGAACTCTCACCTCTAGAGTTCTGTAATGAAGAGAAGCAAAGGGAGGGTCCTCACTTCGCCGAATACGCATGCCCAACCTCCGACCACCGAAAACCACTCAAACGCGATCAAAATCCTTCCGAGGAATCAAATCAGTAGCCCCGACCCTCCGATGGAAAATTTCTCTCTTAGCCGAAAAACACCTCGCACAACACGAGATATTCTTCTCTGACAGAACGTACAACCGAATTCTATTAATTACGTCACAAGCACTCTCTCCGACGATCCTCTATGACATCTTTCTCTCTCGTGTTCCCTGGTCGAGATTAGAGATGATAAACGAGTAGCGGACCCTGGAAAACCTAAGCTTAACGAACCTGCCAAACCTATCGAGCAAGCTTAAAATATTTCAGCTGGACCAGACCAGGTTTCGTGAGCTACGAGCCTAATAAGTCGAGTTTAACGAATCTAACGAACGCAGCAAGCGAGCTAAACTAACGTAGCCTAGCAAGCCAAATTATTTTGTTTTATATAAATTAATAATATGATTTAAAAGAATAGTAAATTATTAATTTGGTTAAAAACTCAATTTAAACTTAAATTTTAGATAAATAGTTCAATTCAGACATGAATTTTAAAGAAATTAATTTCAGACTCTTTAGACATCTGGTATGAATGCCCTTACGGATGCACGCAGCTTCTTTTAGACGTTCGATACATGCGCGGTGATCTTCGGTATCTGATGTCTGTTACTGACTCATTGACCTTTAATTTTAATTAATTTAGATAGTAAATTAAAAAAAAATTAAAAGTAAATTTTATCTAAATGACTTGAAATTTTTATTACATGTTTACAACAATAAAATAGACTAATCTAGAAAGTTTTAAATTTTTTCAAAATTTTGACAATTTACTATAATTTTTAAAATATATAAAAAAATAAATTCAGTTAATATTCTTTACGTAAATATTTTTTTTTTAAATATTGTCACACATTTACAGTATCGTAAGACAATATTCTAACAAATTTTGTAAATTTTCAACTATCGTACGATTTATTATAATCTTTTCACTGTATAAATAAATAAATTAAATTAAAGTTACGGACGTCAAAAAAAATTATTAAAAATTTTGTTATACATTTAAATTATTTAAATTATTGTAACCAAGTTCGTCATATTTCGTTTATCTTACAACTTGTTGATGGGTTTTTACTAAGCCTCTTCCTCCAGCTTCGTTTCTTGCTTCACGATCCAACTTCGGGTCTTCATCTTCCGGTGCATGTTAAGCCATAATTATGATGACCCAATTGCTATTCCTCCTCAGAAGACCCAGAAGGTTCCTGCACCACCTTGATTACGGTCAAACCCTTGACGTTACCCCTTCAGACAGGCACCGGCTTCAGAGAAGCTTTCTGACTGTTCGATTTTATCGTCTTTCTTTATTTATAAGCAAACCGTTCTGCTTTGATGAATTTGCATTGTGAGACGGATTACAGTAAGTACCCCCTTTTCATATTTTGAATGAATAGCTTTCTTACGTCTGAGATCAAATTCAGTGGGCATTAGTATGATGGTTATGGTTGGTTCCCTTTGGATGGTGGCATTCGCTGTTTAAGTATACTTATGAGTCATGGTGAGATTGAAAAAGATGTCGAAAATTCGAAATTTAGAAATTTTTTTTGAGAAATGTTGACGTAATACAAAATCGGGTGGTTGATGGCAAGCGAATCGGGTGAGAAATAGAGGCTTGATTTCAGACAAAAACAGAGTTTTAGGGTCTGTTAGTCGGGTTGATTGAAAGATTTGGAGAACGAATTAGAGACTAGATTTTTAGGGTAAGTTTATGGGTGCTAGAATTAATGTCTCAAAAATGTAGGTCAAAATGCATTTAGAAGAGAATTCGGACAAGTTTGGTGGCTAAAACTAGAAATTGGGGTCACATTTTAACAACTATAACTTGGACTAGGGATTATGGAAATGGATGAAACCGGTGGCCTTTTAAAGCTAGAGGAGTCTAGTTTAATGCCTTAAAGTTCCTGCAAAGATAAGATGCAAAAAATGAGGATAGATGGAGTTAGCAGAGGTCAGTGAAGAAAGTGTTTGCTCTCAGAATTATTATTTTCACCAAATCAAGAAGAACCCACTAAACCGATTGGAAGAAGATCAAATAAAAGACATACTCACTTAATTACCTTAACTGCAAAGGTGGAAGATACACTAAAAAGATTCAACTCACACTCAAAGAAGAAGAACCAGGTTCTCTCAACTCAACAAGCTCACTGGGGCCACTCAGCAAAGTATGGAGGAGGCTTGTCGAAAATCCACCGAGGGAAGAAATGCACTAAGCACGATTTTCATTCAACCAAGTCTCCTCTAATGAGCCCTTGAGGATGATATAAATACCTCTTTCAAAGTTAGAGTTTTACAAACCGCAAAGCCAACCCTAAGGTATTACATTAATTTGATCTTTTCTTTGGAAATTTAGCTTCAAGGGAAATGCATTGATGACCAACCAAATGATCTCCGATTTGGACGCTTCACCCCATGCTTGAAAGCTCTGGATGTGAGCTGAATTTCGTATGAAGGACTCAAATTCAATAAAAGGCCTGGTCGGTTGTCGAAAATGCACCACACACGTTGAAGGTCAGTAGAAAACAAATTCTTGTAATATCGAGTTATTATGTTCGATAAACAAAACTGTTTATGTGTTCTTGTTTTTTCGACAAAAAATCTGATAAAATGCAATTTAAGTGGGTGGTGCTAAATGTCTTCTCTTTTGGTTCACCAAAAAAATGACAATTTCTAGGGTTTGATTCGGGTTTTGTTGGAGGTGGGAGAGGTTGGTGAGCTTTAGAAGACATTTCAATGAAAAGTGAAACTTTTGAAGTCTATAATGGTTTGCCCAATCTAGTTCGTTTTTTGCCGGCGGTGCCGATCAATCGGCTCTAACCAAAACACTGCAAAATGTGCGACAATGACATGTTTGTCTGTCACGACAACCCGTTATTTCTCCTTTCTTCAAGCAATTTTTGTTTTGGGTTGGTTCTTTTCTTGTACTCAAAAGCCGAAATCTCTCGCTCCCAGAACTCCCACACCCCGGCTTAACAGTTTGTGAGATGATTAAATCACGGTGACTCAGCGGTCCAGAAATATGAGGCATTTACCTGATATCCCAAGGAGCTATCACAACATTGGGGGTAACAACTCCCACACTAGGACAGCGCAGACGTCGAACCTAGGCTCTTGTACCCAATCTACCATCTCTGAGTCAACTGAGATATGTCCGTGCGGGCTGGTTAGTTATTTTCTTTGTAAGATAGTATGCTTTATGAGACAAGGGTGGGTGGTTTCTTTATTTTTCTATAGATCAAATGAATTTATTGTTTTTATAACTTCAATTCATACTTTTGGTGTTTGAGTTTGCAAAATTGTGAAATATAAAACTAACTTTATGTCACATGGTTACGTACTTAACCAACTAATGTAAGAGTTCAGCTCATACTATTGAGTGTGTCACGTTAGTTAGGAGTAAGGCAGGCAATTATGTGCTATGGAGTGTGTCACATTAATTAAGAATAAGGTTGACAGTTGGGTCAAGTTGATTCGAAGAATTGGACCGAACCGAACCTGCTTAAAAATTAGTTTGGATCGATTAGTTGCAATCTGAAATTCAACTATTAACCGACTTGTCATTATAACTAATAGAATCATATTGGTTTTTAGGTAATTTTTTATTAACCATTTTCTTTTGTTCACTTCTAAAATGAAGCTTGAATATTATTTTTCAAAAAATAAAAAATAGAGTATAAATTGCATAAACCACACTTGAATATGAAATTAGTAAATTTGGTTGTACATTTGCAAAATCAACTAGACCAAACATATTTTAAAAATTAACTAGAGGTAAGGGTGGATACGAGCATGTTCGGTCCGATTTTATCTTGAAAGAGAACTAAAATCAGCACAGAAATCAAAATATTTTGTTTATTATATTTGAGTCGTGTTTTAAGTCATTGGGCTAGTTTATAACTAATTTAAAGATTTATATCAAATTTTATTATGAATTGGATTGAATTTCTCTCAATTTTAAAACTTTTTGACCCACGGTTCCAGTTTCAGTTCATGTTTTACGGTTTTTTACTCTTAAAAATTGACATCTGATCATAAATCACAGTTTTTTAAAAATTAAAATTAAAATTAAATTAAAATCGATAATTAAAATTTAATTTATAATTTCAATTTAATTTTGTCTAAGAGTTAGGAGTGGCCGAGTGGGTTGATCTTCGTTTTCTCCGCTCCACTGGCTCAGATGTGTCTATCTATATTTGGCAGGTTGAAGTGCGGGAACATTAATTAGCCTATAAACTGAATTTATTAGAAGAGTCGCTCTTTTGAGAGCCATCTGCTAGAGCAACAGCCAGCCACCTACTATACTACTGTTTACTGAAACGAGAGAAGTCCAGTTTCTTCCATCCCTCTCTCTCTCTCTCCGCTCCTCTCAAGCTATTTAGCCTCTTTAGCGCATCGTAGATCGAGGAGCAGGAAGCAGAGAGACGGAGATGGGGGACGGTCACATCCTCAAGGAGGCGACGGATGGAATCGAGGAGGAAATAGGAAGACTCGTGGAGCAGGCGAAGGAGCTGCAGGACTTAGCGGCGTCCTTCATCTCCAAGATCTCGGCCGATGAACTCCCTCTCCGCCAGCGCGCCGTCTCTCTCGACTCTTCTATTCGCCGCTACCATTCCCTGCTCAATAAACTCGTTTCCAAGAAGCTATTGGATCCTAAGCTCGCTGAAAAGGCAAACGCCATACTTGATTTCGTAATTATAGTTTTGGAATTGACGAATCGCCGTTAAAATTCCCGCATTGTTTTTATTGTTCGCAGCTTGAGGAAGATTTGCATCGAGCTAAGTGCATCCTGGTCGATGGAGACGGTGCCTCGTTTCTTCCCGGAAAAGCTCAAGGTTTTTCTGTCTCTTTTTTAATGTTTTTTTTTTTTGGATTTTCTGTCGACTCGATACTCTAAAGGCATGTCATTGCCAGTGCTTCATATTTCTCGAATCACTTTTTAATAATATCTAAATGCATGTTATTATACGATTTCATGCACAGGTAGATTCTTGAGGATGTTTTTGGGGCCTATCAATGTGCGTGCCTCGCAGAAGGACGTTCAATTGAAAGTTAAAGAGGAATATAACAGTTACAGGGTATGCCTCTTGTCATTTCACTTGTCTTTCAACCAAAGAGTTCAGTTTGGGAAACCTTATTATAATTTGAAACATAATGGTAATCAACATTTTCTTAATTCAAAAATTCTTGTTTTTTTATTTTGGTCAAGATCTTATTGCAGCATGTTTTAAAAGAGATATCCTTAATATTTCTGTGCAATTTATGCATTTTGGTTTGTTTCTCTTATAAAATTTGAATTTTCAGTGTTGTGTTGATTAGTTTGGTAAGCATTCAATAAAAATAATCCTACTCTAAGTATCAGTTCAAAAAGTTCTCATTTCTCGAACATCCTCTGTCACTTTTTTAATCAGTAAGTTTTGGAGATTTTTCACCTCTATGGAGTTTGGCAACCTAACCTGTATCTCGCTTTGCTTAAACATGTTGGACGAGTGCCATGATGGGGGCATCCAACTGTCAGTTATTGCCACTGGGCTAACTAGCCCATGTGTTGAAGTAGTTAATTCTTTCTAACTTTATCCATCCAACCATGTTTAGTCTTAGAAGCTTATCTTTACCGTGAGATTTAATGTTATATTGATTTCATTTTGCTTTATGAATGTATTAGCAAAAATACTTGGAAGATTGACTCTTTAGGATTTTTATTCCAACCAGGATAGAACTGCCCTTCTTTTCTTACTATTCCCATCTATCCTACTTATCTTAAGATCTTGGCTTTGGGATGGATGCTTGCCTGCGTTTCCTGTTCAGCTATATCAGGTAATTGCTGATATTATCTGCTGTTTGATTTACAAGTTGATTATTTTTTTACTAATCTTTAAACTTTTCCTTAGGCGTGGTTGTTGTTCCTGTACACGGGGTTAGCATTGCGAGAAAACATTTTGAGTGTCAATGGCAGTGATATTCGTCCATGGTAATGCAAATGATTATTTGTGAAAATTTAAATTTCTAGTCACCTTGGGGATTAGTTCAAAGACATTTTTTTTTGCAACATGTTAACAATTCCTAAATTATGAGATCTATAGAATTTAGGTGCAATATTACTTCAGTCAATAAAAGCAATGAAATGAAAAATTACATTTAAGCTAGTTGCAAGTCACTTCTCAGCCTTTAGCTTCATGTTTTTGTATAGAAAGAAAACTATTAACAGTATGTTCGAGTACCAACATATGTTTTGTCAATATAAAGCCCTGGAGTCTGATTCTAGTGATTGATTGATAAATGGTACTACAAAGATTTTTTTGACACAGATAACTGCATCTAAGACTCATGATGGAGAGATCAATGTATTTTAAGTTGGAAACCTTGAGGGTTATGAATGTCACACACTCATTTGAGAAGGGAAACACAAATGAGTAATGTCCCAGAGAGTTGCAAGGGGGTGGTAATCACAAGGAAAGTAATTTAATAAGAGGATGAGACTCGAGAAACTCCAATATACTCTTATTTGATTGAACAAAGATGAGGAACTTCTGTTTTCCATTGATAGTTCTTGTCAATTTGGTATTAAAGCGATGAAGATCTACGGGGTTAACGTCGTCTAAAGCGGATATCAAAAGGAAAATTTTGGGAAATGACAATGATATCAACTTAAAAGAATGGAAAAGATGGAGCACCTGATGACAATTCTTCAGCAGCAACTAGCCAGATTGGTGGCACATTTAGAGGAGCACCGCACAAACATCCTTAGCAATTAAATAGAAGGAAATAAAAGTTGTGAAATAGGAGACCGACGAAAAAAGAGTTGGTGCCAAGGAAGTTAGAGCTGTTGGTTTTCAATGGAAAAAATCTGGATAATTGGACTTTCAAGGCCAATATATATTTTTTTTATCAATCCGTTGATAGAGCACAAAAAAGTGGATGGTGCAGTGGTTTATTTTGAATAACGACTGTCTCTGAGCGTGGGTTGAGTAGGAGAATTCCTGTCGAAACTTTTTGTCTTGGATGAACATTAAAATAAGTTCTTATGAGAGACTAAAAAATTTGAAGAATGGGACTGTGTGTGATTGGACCGGCTGATGACAATGAAGCAACAAGGTTTTGTGGATAAATACAGACCTCATTTTGAAATGGTAATTTCAAAAATGGTGGCGATTCCATAAGAGATATTCTACAATGCCTTCCATAATGGATTCAAGAATGAAATTAAAGCACACATAAAATTAATGAGGTTGGTGGGCTTAAGAGACCTGATGAGATCAACCTAAAAGGCTGAGGAGAGATGAATGCTAATGAAGTATGAAAAAAAATGAACATGGAAGGACAAGTTTCAAAATGTGAAAGGGAGAACAAATGCACACCCTAGAAATTCAGCCAACAATAGCTGCGAGAGTTTCTTTAGAACCACTGTTCGGTTTAAAAAAAGGATTAAGTTGGGCATATGATTTCTAATGGAGGCATAAATGAAATTTGAAATTAAAAGGAAGAAGACTAAAAACTGTAAACTCTTGTGAACAGGAAGAAAGGTGAAGACCAACGCTGAGGAGAAAGTTATGATAACATCAGAAAGAAAGCTTTCGCATAAGACAGAAGACTCATACGAAGAACTTAAGACAAATACATTTTGGGTAAGAAAATCGAGTTCTAAAGGAAACAAGAAGGCGATTTCAGAGAAGAGAATAACATATTTCCAAAATCCAATTATAAAAAAGAAAATACCCAAAAACAGTGGAAGATAGCTTCAGACCAAAGAAGAGATTCTTTCGGAGGAAATTAGCAGATGACACATGTGAAAGAAAAAAGGGTAAATGGGGACCAGTTATGATGATTCTGGAGATGGGTTTCACCATCAGATATGCACACGGAAGATTCAAACTCATGGGAGGAGAATAGAAGGTTGCAGACAAAACAATGTACTTCAACAGAGGTGAGTGATAGTATTGGCTCTGGTTTGTCTCTTTTTTGAAACGTTTTCATTGGACAATAGGTTTGTTCATCTTTATTTGGGACAGGAGGGTTCTGAGATTTCTTGGGTAGGGTGACGAATGAAAAGAGACAAAAGGAAGTCTGGTGATCAACTTGCACTGAAGGTGCTTGTTAAATGCTTGACAGAAAGATAAGTGATGTACGATGAATTTGCAAAAGAAAAAAAATTGTAAGTGGCCCAAGATCGTTGAAGTGCTCTGGTACCATGTAAAGAAATTTGGGGAGAAGATTTTACAATAAAATGTAAAAAATACAATATCACTCTCAACTATTATATCAAGATTACATATATTTATAAAGGCTAAGATGGACAAATGTTCTAGCTAACTATAGTCACACTTTATGTGTGGAAATTATCAAGGAATATTCTTTATAGTCACACTTACGTAAGGGTATGAATGACATTTTCTCTTTATCTAATTAAATTTCTTTGCTCTACATTTGCCATCGTTAATTTAATTTTTTATGCGATCAGCTGCTCACATTTGTTATGCCTAGGCAAATGTATGACGCTTCTTCTTATGATTGATGCATGGTTTTTTAGTTGAACAGATATTTATGGATATCATTTTCTTCAAAGGGATTTACGATTGCTATCTGTTAATTTGGGTATCAAGTGGTCTAGAATTTCTTCTAACTTTGTTTTGACATAAAGTCTATTCTTAATTTTGAAGTGTTAGAAGTTCCGAAAAGGGCTTCCTTAATCTAAAATGTGCCTGGCTGATTGAATGGAGATTTAGTAGAGAAGAAACTAGTGTCAACTGTTACTTTTTGCTAAAGCATCACAAGATAATATTGTTTTTTTGAAATCTGTTGTTATAGTTCCATGTTTATTAATGTATAGTTTGTGTATGTCTGCTCATTACATGTAGCATAGAACGACTTATATATAGGATTTTGACGTCTTTGCTTTGGGCTTCTGTTACAATGGTCTGTTTCCCCATTATAAAGGAGTAGCTCGCTTGCTCCTGATTTTTTCTTGTTCGTGTATTTTACTTCAGTGCGGAGGCAGTTTCGTGTTGATAGATGATGTTTGATTGAACTTTTGCAGGTGGATTTATCACCACTATTGCGCAATGTTGATGGCCCTTGTTAGTCTGACATGGGAGATCAAAGGACAACCAAACTGTGCGCAGAAGCAGAGAGGTGTCCAACTCTTCTTACAATGGGCAATGATGCAAGGAATTGCAATGCTTCTACAAAATAGATATCAGCGCCAGAGATTATACACTCGTATAGCACTGGGAAAGGTATGGTTATTGACATCATCTAGTATGACATATTTCGTCAACGTGTGTGTGTGTATTATATATATATTTGGATTTATAGTATATATATTTGGATTTATAGTGTTTGTAATCATACCTCTCCCCCTCCATACGATCTGTTTTCCTAATTCTTTCTTTTTCTGCATCATTAGAGTGTGTTGCAAAGTTCTTACATTCAATTTTAAATGCTGATTGTTCAGGTTATTTGTTTTGTTTAGGCCAAGAGAATGGATGTTGTATGGGGAGAAACAGCTGGTGTACATGGCCAGCTATGGCTCTTGTGTCCAATACTATTTACTTTGCAGGTGATTTTAAAAATATGATCTTTACTTACTGTCAAATATTTAACCATGGTTTTGAAATAGACTGCTTGGGATTGGTAATTAGTCTAAACTATTGATAACTTCCAGCCTATGTTATTGTTGGTAGTTGCGTGCTTTTTTTTTCCTTTTTCATACGCTTAGAACACTTGTTAGGAATTAGCAGTGGATCTAACTGTCTTTATCCATAACAATCTTTAGGAATGTTATAGAAAGCAAGAAATCTCCCTCCCTCCTCTCAAGAGAGGACGATATAGGGAAAAAGACAAACTACTTTTGTTAAAGTGAAAGTATGAAAGATTTTCAATATGAGATTCTAGGCATATTACTCTATAACTCTCATCTAGTTGGGATGGGTATCAGATAGATCCCAAATTCAGTCATCTATCCTAGACGCAAGAACATGAATGACTATCAAGATTTTTTTTCGTCGTTATTATCTAGTAGTTGTATTTTAATTATTATGAAGCATTTATTTTGGGGACATTCTGATTATTTTTATTACTGATATTTATGCTGTTTAGGGATAGGAATCAAGGTTATGCTTGTGTAATCTAAGGTTTAATTTTATTTCGCTATCAATTTTCTTTGTTGGTGCTAATGAGTGAACCTGCAATTGTGTATATTCATCCAACGTTTGTCCGTGTAGATATTTGAGGCATATGTTGGACTACTACTGCTGAAGGCCGCATTAGTGGGAGTGGTTTCTGAATGGCAGGTTAAGTTCCACCTTCTTTTGCTGTTTACCATGTTTTTAATAGGATGAAATAATCATGAAATTTTATGAGGATGATGATAAGATAAATTGTTTACAGGTGAGTCTTTGCGGGATCCTTTTAATTTTAATGGCGGTCGGGAACTTTGTAAATACAGTAGAAACACTCATGGCCAAATCAAAATTCAAGGCCAAGATGAAAAGAAGCAAGAGCAAGCAGGAGTTTGATCAGACCACCTCATAGCCGGTACTTAATTTTCCTCTTATTTCACAGCTGTTTAGTATCGCTCTTTCGGGTTTTTTTTTTCAACAGAATATCTTTAAGGGTCTGGATAATGTTAGTGGAATGATATAGATCTATAAGCCATCTTCACACAAATGTTGTAGAGGTCCTTAATGTTAGTTCAAATTTTGGAATAATATTGTACTCCAGATGCCGTAAAATTAAAATTACTGGCATCATCAACGAGGCTAGGGTTTCCCGTGCTTATAATATTGTAATCAATTGTTTGTTTGTGTGGATTGGCAGACTATTCCCTTTCACATATGAAAAAAACACTGTCCGTCTTTTCTTCATTTGAAATACAAAAGCATTTCTCAATTTAGAAGCATGATCCTTGATCTAAGTTTATAGGTTATAGGAAGTTATGAACGTTACGGGTCGGGTAATTAAAAATTGTTAGTGTAATCGGTAGTTATTAGACTCTTTAAACTAGAAGTTGAATTTAGAATTTGAATTGGAACTTATCTAGAAGTTGTTCTCAGCGTGACATTGGACAACAAATAGGTGCCTAAATGAGTTTTTAGGGTGGTGCTGTTTCACTAATAATGATGCTCATTGTCTCCTTCATTTCTACTAGGCTTCCACTAATAAGTTTCAATTATTGCCACCAAGTGTACTAAATTAGTTTCACTAAATGAGTTTTAGATGTTCATGGCCTTTGCTTTTTTTAAGCCTTCATGGCTAAAAGGTCTTGTCTACATTAAGAATTTGATTTTGGTTTTGAAACGATGTCAAACTACGCGACTGTATCTCGGCCTTCTGTTGGCTAATTATTGTGTATATTTAGTTAAATAGGATGATTTTTTAAGGTTTTTCTTGTTATTACTTTTTAAAGCTTATTTGTGATAATGTTAGTGTGACGAGAGTCCATTTCTGGTTGGTCCTTGCCTTCTCGGATCCTTCTTTCAAAATTGATGATCAAACCGAACTGAATTAATAATGTACAATTTTTAAAAAAGAATATTTTATAGTAAAAATTAAAAATTATAAGCCTAAATTTGTCAAAACCAAGTTGAAATCAAACACCATAAATACAAAACTTAGTTCAAACTGAAAGCTGACAACTGAAGCTCAAACCGGCAAAACCAAAAAATCAAATCTGGATTCTCAGTGTTCGGAGCAGGATCAAACAAGACTGAATTCAATTTAATTGACCAAAAAAAACTAAATATAAATTTAATTGACAAAAACAACAAGCGCATGCGACTTAACCTAAAAGGTGAAACTGATGGGTGGTCAAACCATGCAATTTAATTTAGCTATATATAATGTAGATGCCATCAAATCCTCCAATCTATTAGGGGCCACTCAAGAAATCATGAAAAGGACCCTTTTAAAAACAAGGGTCGCGCATTTAAATGTACCAATATCAATGTATTCTCTCCTACCTTTTTTGATTTTTCAGTGGGCATGAACAACAAGTCAAGAGCTTGTTTTTGCCATTAAATGTGTTTTAGCTTTCATCATTGAAGCTTCTTAAAGCCCTTTCCTCCACTACCATTTGTCCCTCTCTACCACATCCATTTCCCGTCCCGCGCTTGAAAAGTTGCTCTTTCGTAGTGGGTACTCACTTGCTCAATAGTCATCAACTACATCAATTACACTTAACATGCGAAATAAGTGAACAAGAATGTTGTCGATGACACTATTAAGATTAGGGTGTGCACGGGCTGATCCAGCCTGATTTTATTCTAAAATAGATCATAATCGAAACTCACGGTTCTGAATTTTTGAAATCGACATCAGAACCAACATTTCTGGTTCCGTTCTGGTTTTAATCTGGTACTATTTATATTTAAAAAAATTAAAATGTCACAATAAAATATATTTTTTATTATATTTGAGTCGAATTTTAAGTAATTAGTCGAATTTATAATCAAATTAAGGATTTATATCAGATTTTATTAGAGTTTGGATCCGATTTTACTCGATTTTAGAAATTTTTTTACCAAAGGTCCCGGTTCTGATTTCACGATTTTTTACTCCTAAAAATCGAACCAGCCCATAAATCACGGTTTTTTAAAAATTAGAACCAAGACCGGATTAAAACTGATAGTTCCAATTCAGTTTACAATTCTAATTCAATTTTTCTCACCCCTAATAAATATGAGTAGAGTATCCTCATATATGATTTCGTACGTTCATTGGAGAACAAACTCAATCGTCCGAAAATAGGGATTTGTGATGATATGCATCTTGACTTATTTGAGTGCTCTAGAAAGTCGCATCTATGCGCGTAGATTCATTAACATGTTCGAACGTGAGAGAGTCTTATTAAAAGACTCGGAAGAAGGTCTCATAAAAACTTTGTCGCAAGTTCAAATTTCATTCGACGCATACATACTTGTGTGTCCGAGACGATAACCATAATCAATAATTTGAGTAATAAACATTTATCGTTCAATAAAACGAATGCTAATAAGTTAATCAAGTTTTGGAAAGGAATAGGGATTGTATCTGAATATGTTCTAAGTTCTTGCTTCTAATCATTTCGTTGCTTTCATTTTCAACTATGTTGCTCCAACAGTGCATGAATTCACGCACTTAGAGGCCATTTCATTCGGCCTAATGGACTCCAGTCCCAGCTACAGCTTCCTCCAACTTTTTCGCACATTTTCCAAAATAAAATATGAACTTTGAAGTTTTTTTTTTAATTTGGATATACAGATATTTATAAGCTAGCTTTGTTCTTCAACGGTTGACTAAAATGATTCAATTTTTAAGATATTTGGTATGATTATATGGCCATGGATTTCAAGAAGACGAAGAAAAAAGGTGTGATTGATGTCAAGTGGGCGTGTCTTCGCCCATTTGCATGAGCTGCATTTAATGCAATCTGAAAATTAGGGTAGAATATAGGAGTGGGTTGGTATCCCAATGCCAATGGGAACATCTTCAATTTAGATTCATGCCCATTTTTGGAATTTAAAAACCAAGATCGAATCTGGTGGATTTCCGAACTTAACCCGTTTCTTTTGGGTTTTTTTAAGATCGATGATTCTGTGTTTTACCTTGATTTGGATCGGTTCAGGTTTGGTTTTTTTGTTACTTTTATCGGTTTGGTCCTCGTTTGAAATTTTATGAAAGGTCGGAAAAAAACGAACAATAATGTATCAAACCCTATTAATTTAGGCATTAGATCTAATTAACTTCTTAACCTAAAGTATGATTAAAGAAATCAAAGTAAAAGAGAGAGAGAGTCCAAAGTTGATGATTCATTTGACAGGCATAAAGTTGTATAAAATCAATTAACCAATTGTTTAGCCCATTATTGAGCTCATGTGCTCCTTCTTCATACTATATACTAAAATCATACGACGGTGGTGACTCCAAATTGCTTCGTTCGGTCAATACAATTGAAGTTATAAAATTCGAGAGGAGAGACAACTGATCGTGAAATAACACGGGGATAAAATAAGTTTTTTTGTACGTTATAAAATTAGAAGAAACGTAAGTCTAGTCGTCGTGCACTCTAATCTTAGTTTTGTTGTTTCTTTGTCTTAATCTAACTATTTATTTATTATTTTCATTACAAATAAGTAACATGTAATTATCAAGTTGAAATATAGGTGGATTCAAATTCAATCATGTGCTAAACCGAACCAATCTGCCTTCTGAATCAAACCTGAACAGATCAATACTTTTTGTTTCACTATGTCGATCTTCGTTCATAGTTTTTTTTTCTTTCGACTTGATTTTGTCTAATTTTTTCTTAGTTAGATCGGTTATGAACGTTTTTTCTTTGTAAAATTTGACATAAAACACTAAATATCAATTTTCTCCATCAACATTAGGTGTTTGCAGCTATGAACTCAACCTTTAAAGTTTGTTTATTAACAATTTGTAGTTTAACTAATAATTGACTTGCACTTCTTAGTACTATGTTTATTGAAAATGCCCATCACATGCGATGATATATTTCTTCTCCCTCGCGCATAAGAGGGGGAAAACTAGTTTGTGTCGTATTGTAAGTGAAATTTACTCTTTTGTTGATTCAATTCTACGTCACAATTATGGCGAAAAAAAAAATAGATTATGCTTCCATTATGTTTTCACTTCATTGTCTTGGTTGCTGTCATCAATATGTGTATGTTGTGAAGTTTAGCATAAAATGGACGCCGATCGATAAAAGCCATATAACATGCCAATTGACCAATCGTAAAATGTCTAGGCATCCATTTTTAATATGGTTACAAGGTTTTGTTTCGGCATGTATCGAAAATTTATTATAATTGATTCAGGTTGATTTTTGAAAAAAATGAATGTACTTGTTTCAGATTTCTAATTTTGTTTTCTGTGTACCAGAATCGAAACAAGATTTTAATTTCGATTCGGTTTCGAATTTTTGAATTTCCATCCGTGTATTAAAGAATAGGTTCATGTTAAAATTGGAGTCTCAATTTATGGGTCAAATGACACTCCTAATGCAAAATAAGGTAGATTTGAACTTGCCCGCACGTGCATAGTTCAGTTAGCTCAGAGATAATAGATTTGGTACAAGAGCTTAGGTTCGACGTCTGCGCTGTCCTAGTGTGAGAGTTGTTACCTCAAATGTTAGGGTAACTCTTTGGGATATCAGGTAAAAGCCTCATATTTCTGGGCCGCTGAGTCACCGTAATTTAACTCACTCACAAATTATCAGGTCGGGATATGAGATTCTTGAGGGCGAGTAATTTCTCCTTTGGTACAAAGTAAATTTGAACTTCCACGTGCATTTTATTGTAAAGCATGCATAGATATTTGTTGACCGACCTAATTGATCTAGTCGCTCTTTCTTTGATCCAACGGTTGATCTAGTCGCTCTTTCTTTGATCAGCGTTGACAGTGACTTTAGCACTCCTCCGTTGTAACTCCTGATTAATTGATGCGATTGCCGTTGACTTTTTTTTCACGGGATGGGTCTACGAGATTGTTCTTTCGCCCTCCTCGTCTTTGTTTAAAAAGCTTGCCTTTTACTCATCGCCACTGCGTCTCCTCCTTCAATTCTCGAGCTCTTGTTTTATGGCGTCAATGGCGGTTCTCTCCCTCTGAAACTCTCTTTCGTTGCTTCAGTTTAACAAGCCTGGCTTTTCTTCCTCGTCTTCGTTGTCTTCCTTGAACCCACTTTTATAAAAGCTTCGGATCATGTAGTTTCAGTCCGTTTTCGTCTGAGCTTCCCTCCCCAAAAAGCAAAAAAAAAAAAGATTTCTAGATAGTTCCACCGATCCTGGCTAGGCTCGCAGATCTTCTGTAGCGAGAATTTAAAAAAAAAAGCTATAAAAGTTATGTAATAGTCGTCATATCGATCCATCTTCTTCTTCGAAAAAACCAAAAAAAAAACAGTAATTTCGAGTATCTTGGCGGAAAGTTTGGTCGCAGAGAGAGAGAGAATGCCGGAATCTGAAGGTGGTGGAACGCCGACGGCGTCGGCGCCGGCGACCCCGATATCGCCGGGAGGTCCGCTGTTCCCGTCGTTCCGAGTTGATTCGATGTCGTATGACCGGAAAGCAATCCCGGGGTGCAAGTGCTTCCCTGTCAACGCTCCCACGTGGGGACAATCTCACACGTGTTTTGCCGACTTCCCTACGCCTGACGTCTCTCTCACCAGAAAGGTCACTCTCTTTCTCTCTCTACTCTCCGCTTCTCTTCTATCAGTTGCTTATTTCACATTTTCACCTTTTTCTCTAATAAAATTAATTAATTAAATTTTTGCAATTAGCAACTATAGATCTATGATTATTTTACTATTTTAATGATAATTAGCAAATTGTTCATGCATCTGTTCTTCACCTAATCCCGAAAAAGATTCCCCCTACTTCTCCAAGTTGTCTATTGTCTTTGCTAGGAGTTGGACCAACTTGAAAATTCAAACAGTTTGAGTCGTGCTTTGATTCAAATAATCAATTTTCGGTTGGGTTCAGTTGTGATTATTTTGGTTCGGTTTAGTTTTTTATTTTTGTTTGAAAATCCAAATTAAACCGAAAAACCTAATGTTTACAAAATGCGATCGACACCTTACAAAAGGCAGTCGACACCTTGTATTTGCGGTCGACAATTTGCAAAAGGTGGTCGACACTTTGTATTTGCAGTCGACACTTTGCACATCGACCATAACAAATTGTTATAAACTTACAAGTGTTACAATGTATTTACATTTGTAATTTTTTTTAATTTTATATATGAACCAAATCAAACCAACTCAACTCAACCTGAAATCGGAAAACCGTTTGGTTTTGGTCAAGAATTTTTTTTTTCGATTTGGGTCGGATTTTGGGTTCTCCTTTTAACCCAAAACTCATTCATGTTGGACGTGCCTGAGAACCCGACTCAACCCAAACTGTGCCTACCTCTAGTCTTTACTCACTATTTCTTTAAAATCATGCAATTGTTCTTGAAAAACCCTAATTATTTAGACATCCATACCTGTATTTCTCCATCTTTTTATTTATTACGTGAATTTTATGTTTTATAGAAAATTCTTTAAAATTTTAGGGTATTTTTCTATTATTATATTTAAAAACACAAGCAATTTTATGTTTTTTTTTCAATAAATCATCTCAATCTTAATTTATGATGTGATGGTATTTATTAATTAGTAAATTAATTTAATGAATCAAATATACAAAAAATAATTTATTTTGACACGTTAGAATATTATAATAGGAATAAAAACATACCCTAAGGTGTAAGGGCTGAAATACATTAATATGTAAATTTTGGAATTTAAAAAGAATTAGCAAATAGGAAAGAAGTTATTTTAATGTATGGTAAGGACCATATTTTGGTACACTAACTAATAGCTAATAAATTAGTTTGACTTTTAGAGGTGTCATGTCACGGTGTAATAACTATTTTATATTTATTTATTAAAACGAACACCTCTTTTTCATATTAAATAGGATGATATTCTCCTTTTTCTTGGACGTGATAGGCTTACGTGTCATAATTGAGAAGCACAACTATGTAACATAACTTGTCTTGTTCTTTGTCACGTCATAAAATTGCATCAAATAAAAATAAGCATAGCTCAATTGTCTCAAAAATAATAAATTAAATATAAAAATTTAATTTCGACGATTACGTTATCTTAGTATTAGAGTCGTTACCCTCAATGTTAGAGTAGCTCCTTAGGATATCAGGTAAAAGTCTCATATCTTTGAGTCGCTGAGTCACTGTAATTTAACATTCTCACAAGTTGTCAGGTCGGAGTATGGAATCTTGGGATGAAAGATTTTGTCTTTTGGTATAAGATAGCATCAAATAAAAATAATGATTATTATTTGGATATTCACCGTTTTGTCCATTTTCCATTTGCTTCTATTGCTAGCTCTTGAATGGTAATTAAGTAATTTTCCATATAATCGACATCTTATCATAAGATTTTATTTGATTTATTTAATATTCTACATTGTTTGACCACGTGTCAAATTAGTATTGGATAATGTTCTTGGCAGCTAATGAATTTTTCTCCCGCGCTTTGTGCACTTTGTTCGTACATTCATGATGCAGCACAACAGCGTTGACTCTCGAACATTATAATTGTGAATGCCCCCACCTTTTTTTGTCATCTTTATTTCATTTATATCATGCATTATTTGTCGCTCGTAGGGTCTTATTCGATCGAGCTTGACATTTTGGACTCTACTAGCAACGAGCCAGTAGACCATCTCAAAACAAAATTGGATCGAAATTCATAGATTCATATTTTTTGTAATTATATTTATATTTTAAAATATAATAATAAAATATATTTTTTTATTATATTTAAATCGAGTTTTGAATAATTTGACGAGTTTGTAATTAATTTTAGGATTTATTAAATTTTGCTAGGATTTAAGTTGAATTTTATTTGATTTTAGAGTTTTTTCACTCACAGTCTCAGATATAATTTTACGGTTTTTACTCATAAAGATTGACATTGGCTCATAAATCATAATTTTTTAAAATTAGAACTAAGACATAATTAAAATTAACAATTCTAGTCTGATTTGTAATTTTGATGTGATTTCGATTACCCTAGTGATATATAATAGTAAATGGAATGCGATGATTCATGCATGCGCGGCCAACCAATTATGTTAAGCTAAGTCCAAGTTATGTGACCACATCTCCGTAAAATCGAGTTTTGCCAATTGAATTAGAGATCTCACAGCTGGGTTGTCACTTTTTCAGATAGGTGCAGAATTTGTGGGCACGTTCATCCTCATTTTCGGAGCAACGGCTGCGCCAATCGTGAACCAAAAGTACAACGGCGCCGAGACTCTGATCGGCAACGCAGCGAGCGCAGGGCTGGCGGTGATGATAGTGATCCTCTCCACCGGCCACATCTCCGGCGCCCACCTCAACCCCTCTCTCACCCTCGCCTTCGCGGCTCTGCGCCACTTCCCTTGGGTCCAAGTTCCGGCCTACATTGCCGCCCAGGTTTCAGCCTCCATTTGCGCTTCCTTCGCGCTGAAAGGCGTCTTCCACCCATTCATGTCCGGCGGAGTCACCACTCCCTCCGTCAGCACCGGCCAGGCGTTTGCTATCGAGCTCATCATCACTTTCAATCTCTTGTTTGTCGTCACTGCCGTGGCTACGGACACTCGAGCTGTAAGATCACTTTCTTTTCTGCCTTAGGTAAGCTTTACTCTTTCTTCTCTCATTCATGGCGTCGCTGCAGGTGGGAGAGTTAGCAGGCATTGCAGTCGGCGCTACTGTTATGCTCAATATTCTAGTGGCGGGGTAAGTGATCCTAACTTTCAAACAGAAGAAAGATTTGGGCTCTCACTGAAAGCAATTTAATTGAACTTATACTGTAGGCCGTCAACTGGGGGTTCGATGAATCCGGTGCGGACACTGGGGCCGGCAATTGCAGCCGGAAACTATCGAGATTTGTGGGTGTACCTGGTGGCGCCGACCATCGGAGCACTTGCCGGGGCTGGAATCTACACTCTGGTTAAGCTCAAGGAAGACGGGACTGAGCCTTCTCGCCCTCGGAGCTTCCGACGCTAGGCTCTGCCGATAAAGCTTCGCATCTATACCTCTCTGCACGTCGGGTTTGAATGTCTTTTGTTTGTGCTAATAAATGAACCCAGAACAGATGCATCGGTGAAGTCACAAGTGGCTGGGTCTTTGTGATTTGTGTGTGGAATAAAATTAATAGGGAGACCCAAAAGGGCAAAAGATAGAACCCTTGTTTGAGTTACAAAGACTACATATAGTTTGATTATCGTTCATATACATTGGGTATTATATTTTCTAATTTATGATAAGTTTGAAATATATTTATGACCGATCACAGGGTGCAAACGAAGGAGAGCCCACTAAGAGAGTGAAGAATAAAACAATTAAATTATATTCAATATACAAGCTTGAATTTTCAAGATTATTGATAATTTATTATTAGTACCAGAAATAAAAGGCCCAAATTCCTTTATTGATGAGGACAAGAAGCACATCTCACATCTCACCAAACAGAAACTCACATGTAAGAACCAATAAAAAATATTTGTGTATTTGAGAATAAATGTTAAAAATAAAAATATAAATTATTAAATCATTTTTAACTCACAGATTTAAACCGTCGGAGATTGTTATCAATTTGTTTAGTCAAACTCCTGCAGACAGTCGGCTCCACAATCTCAAATAACTTGGCAAAGGAGCAAATATGATTTATAAGCATAGTTCTTTCATGGTTAGTACAAAACGCTGTGGACTAACTTTATAGATGCCGAATGAAGCTATCGACTCTTTCGATAAAATCTGAAAGCAAATGAATCTTTAGAATCAGAGTTCTGAAGCATCCACGGCAGATGATCAAACAGAACGACCTCACACATTACCACAATGGCACCATCGTTTGGCTTTTCGATCAAAGTCTTACAAGAGGATGGGTCAAGTGTTCGGAGCTTACGAGGTGTCTCTTTCTGCTCCTTCCGACATACATGGTTTCTCTCTCTTCCTTTGGTCTGTTTTCTGAAACCCGGGTTTCCTCTCGGCTTGATTTTGACCTCAGAGTGCTGTACGTTGAGGATCTGCTCAGCTGCCCTGACAGGCTTTTGCATTTTCTCAGAAACAGATTCATTTTCTTCTTCTCTCCCCTCATTATTTATGTCAATTTGTGTTACCCATCGCTCTGGTTGATGTAACCAGGCTAATAAACTAATTATTTATGGTAAAACACGTGGGAATCACAAACAACAAAATAAGCGAGTGAAGTAAGTTACATTTTGTACAATTTTCGCGAATGAATTGAATGACATAACTCCTTTATCTACGACAAAAACGATGAATTAAACTCTTGAGAAACTTGAAAAAAAGGTAGGAAGCTCAAACAACAAAAATAAGCGGGAGAAAGAGTTACGATTTGTACAATTTTCACAATCGCAAAGCAAAAATAAAGCTCCTTAAGCTAAGCGAAAATGTCGAATTAAACTCTTAGGGTCAACTGCGTGTTGTTTGACTTAGTCCTTAATTAATAGAAATGCATGCCCAAATTTTGTCTTTCCAATCAATTTTTGAAATTTATTATAGTTTTTTATTGGGTAGAAATACAATTCAACCACAATGTTTAAAATGAAACGAACCCAAACTTAAAGGTTTAAAATGATTTTTATCCTATTTATTTTATATGGACCATTAATTAGGGGTGTGAACGGGCCGATCTGGTTCGATTTTGTTCTGAAATAGAATTAGAACCAGAATTCACGATTTTCGATTTTTAGAACTGACACCAGAACCAACAGTTCTAATTCTATTCTGATTTTAATTTAATTTTTTTTACATTAAAAAAATTAAAATATATATCAAAATTTTAGTTAAATTTTAAGTAATTAAGCGAGTTCATAACTAATTTTAAAATTTATATCAAATTTCATTCAGATTTAAGTCGACTTTTATTTAACTTTAGAATTTTTTTGATATATAGTCACGATTCTGGTTTTACAATTTTTATACTTAAAAATTAGTACCGGCATATAAATCATAATTTTTAAAGAATTAAAACTAAAAATAAATCAAAATTTGCAATTCTAACATAATTTATCGTTTTAGTCCGGTTTTATAGTTAATAATAGTTCTCCATACCTCGGCCAAGTAGAAGGGCTTATCCAGGCACTAGGGTTTACGTTCCCCATTTTGTCATGGCGAAACCGAGCCGAGGTCGTCGTTCTCCGCCCTCGAGGTCCGCCTCCGGCTCCTCCTCTCGTTCGCGTTCTCTTTCTGGCTCCCACTCCAGTTCTTCTCGTTCCCGTTCCATTTCCAAGTCGCGCTCAAAGTCTCGCTCTTCATCTTCCTCTACCTCACGGAGTGCCGGCTCTCGCAGCCGAAGCCGAAGCCCCCCAGCTCAGAAAAAGAAGTGAGTTTATTCTGGTTTCCAGCGTTGATAGTCTTGGGAATGTGAACGATTTAAGAGTGTTTAAAAGAACTGCTGTAACAAAGTAGCCGACTTCTCTGATTCTTTTTTGTTCTATTTCCTTTTTAATGCTAATCTGCGATTGTATGATAATGTGGAACTTGTTTCATCTTTTATTGATGCTGGCTTTATCATCATTCTACTGTCAACGATTAGATTTTTGTACATATGTTGAGTCTCAATTTTGATTAATTTTTTTTTCAATAGAAAGTATTTGAAAAAGCGATGAAATGCTGTTGTGATTAATTCTTAAGCAATGAGTGACATCACCTGATAAACTTGGTCCTATCATTTTATATTTGATCAGCTCTGCGGAAGTAGTAAGGCGAGGACGTTCTTTGCCACAACCTTCTAAGCGAACTTCTCCTCCCCCCAGGTGAATGTCTTTCTGAAATTTTTTTGTCACTCTTTGACAGTATAGAAAATGTTCATTGATCAATCTGCAACATTTCGATTGAGTCTTTATCACAGACACCCTTAAGCTTGATCTCTCTTGGGGTTCTCTTTATTTTCTGTCTTTCATAGGTTTATATTCTCTTAAAGTTCTGTCAAGGTCTCCACCTTTCATATTCTAATTTTCCAATTTAACCCTCTTATGCATTTAATTATATTTTTTCTGCCATACTTACATACCAACCATATGAAAAATTGGAATTACATGTAAAAACATATCCATGTGACAATTCTTAAAATAATTTGATTGCATATTATTCATAAAAACTTATAAGCTAAAATTAGTTCATCAAATTTTGATTGTGTTAATAACACTTGATTTATCTAGTTTCTATAAACTTTTGGGAAATAGTTAAAAAATATATTCACCTTAGGACAATGACAAATAAGAAATGAATAAATTGTTGAACATGTCTTCTGCACTTCAATATAACTTTTTTTTGTCAGGTAGCCTTTGCATTCTAACACATGGTGCTATTATATTCGTTGAAATATGTTCTGTCATTTTTAGGAGAATTCAATTTTATTTTTTATTCTTGATGATTTCATACGATTATTAGTTTCATTTTTCACCCTTTAGCTGCACTTTTCTAGAATAAGCATTTGAATTATAACTGTAAAATTAACCTAAATATTTTTTTCAATATTCAAATTTTTGGTTTTATTTTTCGCTAAACATTTTTAATCATTGAATTTGAAAATATTACAGTTTGAGATAAATGATGATGTTTTTGTTAATCTGTGGAATAGATAGTGGTTTTCTTTCTCTACTTTTAAACTAGAACAATCTCTAATGTAGTGATTATTAGGGATTATGCTGTTAATTTGCATCACGAGCATATTTGGATTTGTACTTTTTTGTTCAGAATTGACATGCCATGATTGTTCCATGTTTGTAATTTCCCTCTGTTTTAGATATCTGCATTGATAAGTTTCTTGTATCTCAATATCTGAAACTGATTGCAGGAAACCTTCTCCAGTGCAAGAGTCACTTGTCCTTCACATTGATGCTCTCAGCCGAAATGTCAATGAAGGGCACCTGACAGAAATATTCAGTACGCTTCTCTTAATTATGTATTCAATTTCATAATGTTACTGTTATTCTTTTAGGTTTTATGCCTGACTGCACATGAAAAATATTATTTTCACGCCACCAAGGTTTGGTTGTATAAGATTGTCCTTGGTTGTTTTCTTAAAAAGGTTCTGTACCGCCAAATTACTTGTAAAGTTTTCTGATAAATTGTCGTAGCACTTTTGTTACTTGGTTAGATATATAATCGATAAGTTTTGTACTTGTGGGTTGTCGAGATAACACTTTGGAAATGCCTTTGAGTGAGCATAGCATTGAAGTTACACTTTTGGGATAAGTGGTTCCTTGGGTCCTGGAGGAATTTAAAAGGGAAAATTCCTGATACCAAAATAACCTAGAACTTTCCCCATCAAGTGTTGTAGGTAAGAAAATAGGAAAGTTTGAATTTAATGGACTGCACTTAACAGTCAACCCTCGTCTGTTCTTCTGAAGAGATTGCTTTTACTTAGTTGTTGCAAAATATGACTTTTTCTATAAGAAACTTATTGCTGATTGATTTATAAAGTTGATTTGGTGTTTTACTGCTCTCATTGTTCTATTTTCTTGAACTCTAGGCAACTTTGGTGAAGTTGTAAACGTTGAGCTTGCAATTGATCGTACTGTGAGTTTTTTTTCTCATATTATTCTCGAATTAGCTTAAGTATGTTTATTGTAATTAATGTTCACCATTTGTTGTTTTTTAGGTTAATCTTCCCAAAGGTTATGGATATGTCGAGTTCAAATCAAGAGTCCATGCTGAAAAGGCTCAACTATACATGGATGGTGTAGGTTTTATTATTATTATATGAATATAGAATTTCGTTGCTCAAAAAGTAGTTTATAGGTTGGATTAATGGTATAAATGCTTTGCAGGCACAAATTGATGGAAATATTGTACGTGCAAGGTTCACTTTACCTCCGAGACAAAAGGTTACTACCCCTGCAGGAATTGCACCAGCAGTTCCAAAGCGGGATGGTCCTAAACCTGAAAATCTAAGTGCGGAGGTTGAGAAGGATGGCCCAAAGCGACAAAGAGAATGTATATTCCTAACTATTGCTATGTCGTGCGTCACACTTGTATATTTCTATTAATAGTATTTGTTATGCATATAATGATGTCATATTTTCTATTATATAATATTTTATAATACACATGATAACAGCTCCACCCCGCCGTAAACCTGCCTCTCCTAGAAGGCAATCCCCAATCCAGCGAAGAGGTGGATCTCCAAGGCGGCCATTAGATTCTCCACGTCGTCGTCCTGATTCGCCTCCTCGCCGCCGAGTGGAATCTCCTTATCGTCGTAGTTCTCCTCTTCGTAGGAGGCCCGTATCACCTTTGAAGGGACACTCTCCATCACCTTTGCCGAGACGTATATCACCTGCAAGGTTTGTTCTTTTGTCGCATTTGCATGAATTTGATTAAGTAGTTCTCATGAAAAATTTGGACTAATATTTCTTTTATATCACCTCACCTAGAAGAGTGCGTGGCAGCCCTGTTAGAAGACGCTCTCCACTTCCCATAAAACGACGGTATTTATCTCTTTTTTTAATATTAAAACACTTACGTCTATTAACTCCTTGGAATATGCTCCTTATTATATGTTCACATATTGGCATCCTTAGTTTTCTGTTTAAGTGTAGAAAGAATATATGTTTGTCTGTTTATTCTGAAAATATTGATGTGAGTATAATTAAAATACATACTAATTCTATTTATCTGTAACTTTGAAATTTTGATGTTTGACTACACGAGGGGGGTGTATATCTCTCTCGTTGAAGTTATCTTGTATAGATAGGGACCAAGAACTGAAAAATGTCAAGATAAACTATGCCAAGGTGGCTTGGAAACAAAAGAATGAAAATATTGGAAAAGAGGACTGTGCCTGTAATTCTAGTTTTTTTATTAGATGTCCTGAAATGAGTTTTTTCGTCCTACTCCTTGATCTGAAGATGTGTCAGGGTGTCTTGTTATTCATTATATATTCATTTTCTCACTGTAATAAGTGTTGTTTTCTCAGTTCACCTCCTAGACGTGCTCGTAGTCCTCCTAGAAGATCTCCAATTGCTCGTAGACGTAGTCGTTCTCCTATTCGAAGGCCCCTCCGCTCACGTTCACGGTCTGTCTCGCCCCGCAGGTAATGCCAATTACTCAACCAATCAAAATATGTTAGACAGATTAGAATAGGCATTTCATACTGGTTTGTTCAAGTTCAAGTATTTTTTCTGATGGACATTCCTATAAAGGAAAGTATAATCTTGGTTTGTCTATGTTTTATTTTCTATGTCAAATGTTATTACGATAACAAAAAAAATTTATTTTCACGAAAAAGGAAGATTTTAGTGAAATATTCATTCTTAATCCAGTATGTGTATTCCTCAATTTTCCTTTTCAAAAAATATAAACTAAAAATAAAAACTCTCATAAAAACCTCACAAATGACTCATTATCAGAACATTTATTGCTGTTATTGTCTGGCCAATGCACTACTATTATAAATGCATGGTCCTAGTTTTGGTTTGCTCTCATTTTCTCCTTTCTTTTGGGTTACAGTCTATTGGGCACTTTGAGTTTTAGTTCAGTGTGAAGGATATTATTTCTCTACATTTTTATGAAGAAAAAGAATCTATAATGTGATTAAGGCCATCTTCAGAAATGATTTTTTTATTGTGATAATGTTGCATTGTAGATCATAACTTCTCTAATTATGTATTTGATGATAATGTTTCGGCTTAAGCTTTTCTTTTTAAGAAAATCTATGATTTTTTCCTCGGCAGAGGCCGTGGCCCAGCTGCACGACGAGGGAGATCATCGTCCTCCTCAAAATCTCCTAGTCCACGCAAGGTTTGTCACTTATTACTGCAATTACCTTGAAAAGATTTCTTTCTTCATTCTGACCATATTTATGGTTATTGCAGCTGCCAAGGAAGGCATCTCGAAGTCCAAGAAGGTAACAGTTTTTGTATGCTGAAGTTTTCGATATTTGGGTTGTGGTTGGTCAATTCAATTCAAATTTTTTCCATAACCGTACAATTTTTTAGAACTACTATTCATTTTTTATGTGGAAAGTTACTTGTTTTCTATCGATGTTAATTGTTGGGCTTGTGATCGATTGTTTCCTTCAGAGTTTCAATTTAACTATTCCAAGTACTGTTCTATGAATATCGCTTAATGTCTATCATCAGAGGTATTATTTCTTGTATTGAACTTGTTATTTAGTTTTATTAGTAGGGAAGAATCGTGATTTTTTGGTTCTGTAAATGTTCAGATCCAACTATGCAGCTAGAAACGTCTTTACTTAGTTTCATTTTCGTGTTTCCAAGCCATATCTGCTCTTTGAACTTATTTTTTAGCTGTGTATGCTTATGGTAGTCGGATTATGCATAAAAGCAAAAGAATGGAGATGAAAACTTGAATAATGGGACGAAGAACCCTTCAAATGGTGTCAGCTCCACTAAATTTAATTTAGAAATTACTGTCTAGCCAAGCCTTTAGAATTCGCTATAAGATTATACATATTTAATCTACATTATTATTACTCAATTTTAAATTATTTTTTATGAAATAAAGATTCTCATTATAATTATATATTTAATGAATCTAAAGATTCTTGATGAATATTGGGTTTTAATCTGTTCAGGCCGATGAGACGAGGAAGCAGTAGCAGGAGCAGCAGTAGCAGTTCCCCACCTCGTAAGCCATAGGTAATCTCTCTCTCTCTCTAACTCTCTCCTCTCCTTTCCTATGCTCTGTCTCTAGATGTGATGTAATATGAAGCTTTGATGAGGAAAAACAAAATCTCGGTTTCCAATTTGCGGTTCAGTTTTATGGATTTAGTTGAAATTCTAACATGTCTGCACTTGATTCTCTTTGTAAGCACATTGTTATGCAAGTGCTGGGTTTAATTTTCAGTTTTGTGATCTTGATTTTATATTATATTCTTTTATTGGTAGGTAGAATTGTGATAATTGGTCTAAATTTAGAACTGAGTGCTGAAATATTGACCAAACGATGAATTAGCAAGTAAAATAGACAATTTTACATTTGTTCTTTTGTATTGGTTGATGTTTATTTTCATAATGTTTGGTTTGACTTCTAATTTGACAGTCCAATCTTATCCTTTAGCACACGAGCTACACGTCACTTGCAGGTCTTAATGGGCATCCAATCCCAAACATTGGTTAAATTATCGTCATCTAATCTTATGCTATTAGAAGTGGAAGTCACTTGTTAAAAATAACCGAAAGCTCGAAGGGGCAAAGCTTCCTCCTTTTTGTCAAAATTTGGTCGGCATTCGACTGATTGTCAAATTGTCACCTGTTAACGATTGCAGTGTAATTATGATTAGTGAAACAATTTGATAATTTTGAATTTAAGTTTTTGAAATTTAGAATTTTCAGGGGGCTGTAAAATTTACGTCATATATTTTGTATTTATTATTGATTTTTATATTAATAATAATTTTTTTGTAATATGCTAAATATGTGAATAATCTAGTCATATTTACATTATATTAATAAATGATTCTCATAGTTTCTTAATCTAGTAATATTTTTTAAAATATATAATGTTAATTACGTATGTATGATTCATTAAACTTAGGCTAATCAAGCTAGTTTGACTTAAATACAAGCTTGCTTTGACAAACTCGATAGATTTTAAGCTCGGTTCTTTTCAGCATGCTGGTTCAAATTGAACCGAACCCGAAAAGCCCAATTCCGTCTGTAAAGCTAGATTAGGATAAGTGATGATTAACGAGTGAACCAAGTCTTCTAACGTACCCGAAATTTCCGCCTCCGAAGACTCTTGTCTACCCATTTTTTATATTGCGTGCCACGTCATACGCGTATCCACGCCATCTGCATGCCCAATAGTCAAAAAATCATACTTCCGAACACGTCAGCGTGATTTTCCCAATAGTTATCTGCCACGTACGCAGAAGTCAACTTTGTCGTCGTCGCGCGGGCTCCGTTATTATCTCTCCCCCTCCCCCCTCAATTTACGGCCTCCCATTCTTCGACGAAACCGAAAGTCCTGAACTCCGAGCGCAGCAGCCATGGGAAAGGAAAGCGAGACCTTCGAGTTGAAAGGATTCTCCAAGTTTTCTCGCGTTAATCCTAGATCTGATCTCTTCAAGGTCAAAAAATTCCACCACGTCGAGTTCTGGTGCTCCGACGCCACCAACGCTGCGCGCCGATTTTCATGGGGTTTGGGCATGCCGATTGTCGCCAAATCTGACCTAACCACCGGGAATGTAACGCACGCCTCTTATCTCATCCGCTCCGGTGATCTTTCCTTTCTTTTCTCGGCTCCGTATTCTCCTACCATTGCCGTTAACGAGAATCTTAGCCCTACCGCTACTGCTTCTATTCCGACCTTCGATTGCTCCACATGCCGCGCGTTTTCTAATACTCACGGCCTTGGTGTTCGCGCCATTGCTATTGAGGTTGAGGATGCCGCCGTTGCTTATGAAACCAGTGTAGCTCACGGCGCGAAGCCCTCGTCCCCTCCTGTAGTTCTGGATAGTCGCGTTACGATCGCCGAAGTCCATCTTTACGGGGACGTTGTTTTGCGCTACGTGAGTTACAGAAACCCTGATCAGATTTCTGAGCTCGAGCAGACTAGTCCAGACTTTTGGTTCCTTCCTCGATTCGAGTCGATGGACGCAGTTTCATCGTATCCGTTAGATTTCGGAATCAGACGGCTCGACCACGCCGTCGGAAACGTGCCGTCGCTGGGCTCGGCAGTATCGTACTTGAAAAAATTCACTGGATTCCACGAATTTGCAGAGTTCACTGCAGAGGACGTGGGGACGAGCGAGAGTGGATTGAACTCTATGGTCCTGGCTAACAACGAAGAGATGGTTCTGTTCCCATTGAACGAACCTGTGCACGGAACCAAGAGGAAGAGTCAAATACAGACGTATTTGGAGCACAACGAAGGGTCAGGAGTGCAGCACCTGGCTCTAGTTAGCGAAGATATTTTCAGGACGTTGAGAGAGATGAGGCAGAGAAGCGGTGTGGGAGGTTTTGAGTTCATGCCTTCTCCACCGCCGACGTACTACAAGAATATGAAGAATCGGGTCGGGGATGTGTTAACGGACGATCAGATTAAGGAGTGTGAAGAGTTGGGGATTTTGGTGGACAGAGACGATCAGGGGACTCTTCTTCAGATCTTCACTAAGCCTGTGGGAGACAGGTTAGTATGACTTCCGTACTCAAATACACTCTTCTATGAGTGTGTACATAATAGTCTATACCCTATTCAGAGCATCTGAATCAAAAATTTATTTATGTTCGATTTTCTACAAAACACCCTTTTAAATTACAATGATAATAGAGTCAAATCTCCATTGAGATGACTTAAGCTAGGAATGGAGTATTATGTTCCTTTCACTTAATTGGGTTACATTGGCAATATTTTTGCAGGCCAACCATATTCATAGAGATAATTCAGAGGGTGGGGTGCATGATGAAGGATGAAGAAGGAAAAGTGTATCAAAAAGGTGGCTGTGGAGGGTTTGGGAAGGGCAACTTTTCGGAGCTCTTCAAGTCCATCGAAGAATACGAGAAGTCACTGGCAGCCAAACTAGGACCATCCCTCTCCTAAGCTTGGTATGTTCTTCATTCCATGTCAACCATCAAACCAGTTTATAGTAACATATTTCTGAATAATCGAGCTGTCACTGTGACATTGGCTGAAGAAACCAATGACCAGCGAACTTCTTATTACTAATTAATGTTGCCTCTTAAAAGTTCAACAGTGATTATGAGGCTGATCTGCTGCTCTGTAAGGAATTCTCATTATAAAATCTACATATGTTTAATATGCTTTGTCTATTAGACTATTAAGGTACAGATTGGTCCAATCTGCAGTACCAAGGCATTCCAAATTTCTTGATCTTAAATTTAATACACAGACACCTAAACTTTATCAAATATCAATTGAATATGCCAGTGTTCCCATGGCTTCATCTTTTGTTTACAGTAGTTTCGTAATTTCAGTGATCTCTTGATGCAAAATAATAGCAGGAAAGTCTTACATTTTAAGCACACCAGTTGATCTGTTCTTCTAGAGGTTGAGATATGTATGCAACCGACCCATGTCCAAGCGACATTCGTCCAAACCAGGCTTTGTTTTACATTTGTAATGGACGATGGATGCGAGTCATTATACTCTTTACTTTCCGGGGTCTCGGCCAGGGCTTAAAGGGTTTTTTTTCCCAGCCTGGCTTAGATTATGTCACCAAGAACTTCAAATGGTAAATTATTATTTTTAGTTTTACACTACCTCTGTGTCGTTCAGATGGACAGGACTGTTTCGACCTGAGATACAATGCCACTTTGACCTGAAATCTGAAGCCCGATCAAAGAGCAATCCTCCATGGCTCTGGAAACAAAATTGCGAAGACATTGGAGAAACGAACTAGCACCCATCGACACAAAGATCGTGTTAGCCATATACACTATGCTCTCAAGTGGACAACCATCTCCACATGGAAGTTCATCTCCATTGCATCAAATTTTTTACCACTACTTCTTACACATCAAATATTCTTCAATTTAAGAAATAAAAGTGCGGTTCATGACCTGAGCCATAAATCATGTCGTTAATGAGGTGTTAGGAGGTAAACTATTATATTTGAAAAGAAAATGAGTGATTGTGGTTAATTGAATTCAAATACGGTGTCAAAATATTAGCTTTTTGGACCAGTTTCATACACAAATTTATACAACAGAATAAAATTAAAATATGCGCAGAAGCAACGAGGGGGTCTCGAATATTAGGAAGTCCCTTGGAAGGAGAGTCTATCTCGAAGAGAATCAAAAATTGATGCAGCAGCTGCATTTTGCGCAAATGTCAATTTCAAGCGACCCAGTAATTCGCTGTCTTTTGCTTGAGAAGCAGCATCTGCAGCTTCTTTGGGCATGCCAATCCGAGCATATGACTGTCCAAAAGTAACGGAAATGTTCAAGCAATTGCAAAACAATTTCTAGCCAGTGCATACATGGATAACAACAAGCAATTATCAGCGAGTCAAGATCCAAGATGTTGTTATATACTTTAGTATTCTTAATAATTTCTCATTGATCAGTTGGCATGTGTTTGTTTAGCTTTGAAATTATGTAAAGTGGTTCGGATTGAAAACCAAGTGGATACATGGATAGGGCATAGTTCTTGTTCTTTGCTTGTATACAACAGAAACAGAACCGAGAAAAGGGGAGAGCACGATAACTGTAGAGGCAAGAAATTTCTTGAGATCAAGAAAGGAGAGAGTCTTGGCTGGGAGAAGAGCTAGGGTAGAAGCTTTAAGCATGTATTCGGTGGTGTATTGTCAATATCTCGTGCACTGAGCTCGTGCCCGTGGAATTAGGTTACTCGTCCAAAACACAAATCTGAGTTGAATTATATGCAGTGATTGCGTTCTAAGTTTTTATCCAACAGAAAAATGGTTCTTTTCTCTCGATTATGATGAATCTACCATTAAATATGGGGCCCTAAGTATGAACGATTAAGTACATGACTCCCAATATTACATTTTTTTTGGCAAGAAGGACACGGAATAGCACTGCATTAACATATATTTTATTGAATGAGTGTAGACTAACCTCTGCTCTTTCTCGAGGATCTGTAAGCTTTGCTATATATTTTAGAGCTTCACTTTTTTCTTCTGCTTCAAGACATGCTTCCACAAACGGCCTGTAACCTGAGCATTTGGATTTCACATGTCATGAAAGGATACAAAAGCAAAAATATTCTGAAGTCCATCAACATCTTACCAATAGGAGGTCTTTTCTCCTTGGAAAATTTCTCTAGAGCATCCCAATCTCTGATCGTAGCCAAAGCAAAAACTTTAAGCCAATACCATCTCTTCTCAGAAACCTGGACCATGCAACATGACAAATTACGGAGCAAGTAGTTAAATAAGAGGGAACAATCAAAAACAAAAATTTAATATGGAACCAAATATCATAGTAAATGATAGAATACGAGCAAATGAATAATTCGTAGGCATTCACATAAATTGATGTTCTTGCGTGACTAGTCAATATGAAGTTACTTTCTTGCGTGCTTAGTCAATTTGAAGTTACTATGTTCGTACGACATTAATCAAACTGTGGTGAAAAGAAGCTCATTAGAAAGAGTCAAGAGGCCCATTTTCAAATGCATTATACAAAAGTAAGATGAAAATTTTGTGTACCTTGAATTCAGTTTTTACTCTCAGCGCAGCCCGATGATTACCTAATACAATACAAGTGCGAATGGTATCACTAATACTCGAATCAACAAATATGGCTTGCTTGGTGGTCACTTCTAACTCATGCTGCATTCTGCAGATGTAAATAAGACAACATTATCTTCCAAGTAGAAAACATAAAGGAAACACTTGTAGAAGTTAATGGCTAACTCTCAACAAATCCCTGAGAAAATTAAAGAAACCAATAGCGACTCCGCACAAGTTCTTGAAACTGTCTATTATTGATAATGCACTTTAGACCAAACTAAAATTACTAGCAACGCACTTCAGCAATTTTGCATGCTCTTCTGCAGCTTTTGACTCAAAAGTATGCTCCTTGGTCTCAGAAAAGAGATTCTGGACCTTCTCAATAAGCTTGATGCGAGGACCATGAAGTGGAGATCCTCTGCTTGCCATTGGATTTTTTCCTATCTCCCATGATTCTTGCCATATTAGAAAAGCCACTTCCTGCAGTAAAGGGAAAAGGGTCATCACAGCAAAAGATTGTACAAAGAATGAATAAAAGGAATATTGAAAGCGTTCAAATGAAAGCAAACACAACTAGAACATTGATAAAATCAATTGAAAGATAAAAAATACAAACCTTCACTAAATACTACCATTTACAGTTATTTAGATTTTAAGTGGTAAAGCTGAAACAACCAAGCTATGCAATGATGGCAACAGCAGCTACTCTCTTTTTTATTCTTATCAGTATATACCAGACTAAATGCTTAAAATATTATTAGTTTGAAATACCCTGTTGAAGAACAAAAAAGGTAAATTCAGTGCACCCTAAGGAGCTGCTAACAAAGGTAATTAAAAATATACGTGCACAAAGATGGATATGCCTCTAGACATACTTGGAGTTGTCCAGTTGATAGGAAGAAATCTTTCAAGAACTCATGCTTATAACACCTGAAAAACAATAGTTATTTGACAGAGCAAGTAAAATAAGACATCGAAACTCCAACACAATAATATCAGGGTATGACGCAAAATGCCTGCATACTGCACAAATAATGCCAAAAGTCATTGCATGGCACTTGCATCCTAACTTGGATCATAGCAAGTTTGTCATTTCCTGTTGTATTCTTCTGCACTATGAGACATTTCGTGTTGCCTGTCTATCTTTCAAGCATCAACCAATGCAAAATAACATACACACGGGTAGACTTTACATTGATTTTTATGTAAGTTAATCTCAAATCTATATGTTTTTTATCAATAAGAGTAGGTTTCGTTGCTTTACACATGAGATCTAAGGATGGAAGCAAACTCTTAGCATTGTCAAAAAAATAAAGTAAATCACTGGTAGGGTATAATTGTAATATTAGTAAAGGGTTAATAGTAAAAGTTAAGAGAGATTATCGAAGTTAGTAGTAGTTAATCATGGAAGTTGAAAGTAGTTTATAAAGCTTAATAGTAGGATTATTAACTAGAGAAGATGAGTGATAAAGGAAATATCATTGAGTAGTAATCAATTGGTGAGAGACAAAGAGCTCTCGAAGTCTCTCAAATTGTGTACGAGTTACCTTTTAGTGTGAATAATATATTAGATCCTTCCGGATCTTATCGATCACACAAAACTATTAATAGTAGAATAAAGATTAAGAAGTGCAAGGGTTGTTCCGTCTCTGTACAAACAATGGAATGAAACTCAAATAGGTGCAAACTTACCTAGAGTAAGTTATAAATAGATCTCTTGGTAGTGTTCTCGCTTGTATCATTCTAAAAAACTCCAAAGGTTGTTTCTGCCAGACAACAAGGAAGAAAGTGTTTTTCTGATTCAAGAAGACGGCATAATAGAGAGCAAAAAAATTATATTTGTCAAAAGTACAACCTTTTGCCAGATGTGAAAGAGAACAAGATACACAAGATCTGTATCACCACTCTCAGTCGCCTTAACTAATGCTGTGTCTTCTTCTCCAATGCTTAAAAGCAATGGAACCTGTAGAAGAGAAATAAGAATTGACAGGTCATATTATTAAAAATTCTAACATTTTGTTTTAATTTTTAACATTGCCTGAGCATTTTCATGTGTTTCAAGCTAGATAATTACAAAAGGAAAGAAGAAAGAGGATATATTATTGACCTGTTTGGATGAACGTGGTTCATGTTCAACAAGCATACCGGCTAGTTTTCGACGATTGCTCCTATCTGCATGGGCAGCGACAGCAGCATAAGATATGCCTTTGCAAATTCTCAGCTGGAATGCAGAAATGCATATTGAGATTACACTTGTATGAAATGAAAAATAACGGCTAAAAGAGAACTCAAAGACCTTATCAAGTAAGATTTCGAGAAGAGCAGCATCAGGAATCGCCAATGAACCGCTTATCTTTGCACATGCCCAGTGCATTATGACCACCTGCTATACAATGATGCATAAAGTAAATGAAAAATAAATAACAGAATCGACAAGAAAATATATTTCTTGTCTATAATCACTCTGGTTTGCAGCTTCTTTACATATTTTGCAGATTCATACAAGAAAGGAAACTCTTGGTACTAGGAACAAAGTAAAATAACAATGGTAATACAATCCACTTACCCACCTAGTTCCTTTTCTACAAGAATACTGAATTAGATAAATACATAATTTCCATTCTCTGTGAATATGTTGTTATTAAAATAGTATTATATAAGGACAACAACCATGAAACTATCATGTTCCCTGCATACAATCAAAAGTCGAATTTGGAGATGAAAATACTGAGTACAAGTAGAAGAAATACATCAGAGGGTCATCATGTTGTTGACTTTGATGTCATGCCATTGTCAGAAAAAAGGGGATCTATCTCCATAACAATCTAGCCAACTCCAAGGTCAAAGTCGACGGCTGCTGCTTCTCTAAGGTTACTTTAGACTAGCCTTTTAATAGCCAATATAAAATTAATAGTCCATTGGTATAAAACCATCAATACTTTCTTTTTTCGACAATTTTCATCTTTCAAAATCACCCATGTACAACTTCTAATCCTGACTATACTCTCTGGAGATCCATCTATTTAAAAAATTTAAACAACTGCACAAAATATAAATTAATCACAAACAGTGTCATACCTGACTCATTCCTAAGTACTCTGATATTCGTAATGCAAGCAAGTGCTTGTGGGCATTAATCAGTCGAGCAACCAGCACAGAGGGCGTAAGTAGCTGAAAGTAATTTATTCATCCATTCAGTACAAAAAAATTAATAACTCAAGTTGGTGGAGAAGGACTGTATCGATTAGCCCATTTGACAACCTTATATTGACGAATAGTAAGCGGGATGCCTATCCCAGGATCACGTACAGCATTTAAGACCCTCAATGTCTTACACATCTCTTGAATAAGGTCGCGATTAAAATTGCTGTCAAAGCCAACTGGAAATGATTACATTATGGCTTATCACATATGCTGATAATTTTACTTAAAAGATTTTTAAAGCTGCAAGTAAACATATATTTATATTTGAAAAACTTAGCAGAACTACACATGAGTAGTTTAAAAAATATTCAAATTGTCATTTGACTTTTTTTACATTTTTAAATATATCAATCGGCCTAACATAATAACAATAAATTTAAAGCATTATACATAACTAAGACTGACTCCAAAAAACTTTTCTTGCTCTCAAGAAGCTTCTCTGGGTGGCAAATGTAATGTGCCCCAAAAAGTCATGACGAGATCAAAAACCAAAGAGTTAACCAATAAATTTATTCAGTTTGCAAGATATTTTTTTTTTCTTAAATGAATCTAATTGGAAGCCACTCAATTTTGGAATGGATTCATCAATAGACATTTTAAAGTGGGAATACTTGCCTCCACTTTAAGAAATAATGAAGAAATGATGGACTTAACATCGTGGACCAAAAGCGCCAAACCCAATCCATGACTCAACAAACGAAGGAGGCAAGTTGGCTTTGACCTTGGATGCCCATGACATACTTATCTAAAAAGAGTATTTATTTTAGCACAGTCATATTTACATTTTTTTGTTACAAAGAGATAAAGTGGCTTGTAACTCTTAAATGTTAATTGTTACATTTCACATTATTAGGGTAATTTTTTTTTCAACTAAGCAAAAAGTTAGGAGGATTCAATGTGCCATTTATTCTCTTGGTCATAACTTACAAAAGAGTTCGGAGTTCTTTCCAAGGTTTTCTATTTAAAGGGAGTGGTTGCTTTGTAAGATCGATTGACCTCAATATTGAAAATATTTCTCCTTTGGAAATGTTGTGTTAGGTGGTCTGATCACTTTTTCATTTTCCGGAAATTCTTGACAGTAAAATGATGTCCAAAAGTTCAATCTTTTTATAGAAATTCGGAGCTCTACAATTTATTTTCTATCCATTCGGATGAAAGATAAGATAAGAAGATAGTCTCTCTCATCCCTCACTCATTTGTGTCTTTCATTGCTCATTTTCACACCGTTACCATGACATACTAGCTTGTTCCACTTCTCATTCCTAGTTCACTTCTTATTCTCTTAATTCATCTATTTGACACATACATACTTATGTCATGTTATCCACATTATTTCTGTTTTGTGTCAAAAGGTTTTCAAAAGTAGGCTGGTCATGCTTCATGTGTATTTCACCATGGCTAGTTCTATACCTTTCAATGGACAATCTTTGTTTTAAGAACAAATTCTGAATTCATTTAATTTTCTATGATTTCAAACACGCCATGACTTTTGTAAATTTATTAGTAGAAATAATTGTTTTCTTAAAATGCCACGATTTTTTCTTGTAATTGCTATATACTTTCACGCCAAGTTTTTTTTATAAGAAAGAAACATTGTATTCCAGCTTTTCATACAGCCAACATCTATCAGTTTCTCAAAGCCAAATATCAACATATTCACTACAACCAATGTCCCAGAACAACTAGTTAAAAGATCAAAGACGTGGGGAATGGGATAAAAGAGCTATGTTTCACTAGACCATGAATTCCCCTTCTTAATATGGTAAGGAAAATGAAATATCGACACTAACGAAAACTCACCTGGAAAAGGCTTGGCCATAGCTTGCGGCTCTTAACAGTGTCTGCTGTCTTAATTCATCAAATTCATGACCAGCAGCATCAACACATGCTTCAACGGCCTCAGGCAAGGAGGAGGATATCAATCTTAAATTTTCATCTGCCTGGTGAAAAAGATAATGTCAAAAAACTAACAGTCTTCGATATTTTTTAATCATGAATGACAGTGATCAAAGTGGCAATGTAGAATGCATAGATGCATAAATCCTTACGAATTCACAAAAGCACAGAAGGAAAAGCAAACCATTCTCCCCAAGCCAGCTAAGTACAATTTTTTACAATATTTTCTAGCATCCCATAAAATAAATCGAAAAGAGAGATTTACGCACCATATTCCAATCTCAGAGAAAAAATAAAAAAGAAACTAAAACATCTCGTTTTTTAGCTACATTCAAAAAGGCATGAAAGTTTCAAAAATGGTTGGAATGATGTGGCTAAGGTCATTAGCTTAGCTTGGGAGAAAATCTGACCTCCCTCTATGTTTGCCTTTTCTCTTTATTTTCCTGCAACTCATTGGTGGCAATGAGAACGGCTTCCGGACTAATTTTTCTGACTAGTTTAATCTTAAGATATTGCTTTCGTTCAGAAATAAGAAAAATTATGCAGCGAAATCTCACGAAAAAAGGTGTGATGACATAATGATTACTGTGCAGAAGAATAAATAGGAAAAGAAAAGTTTCTCATTTTCCCGAAGAATGAAACAGGGGCATACCTTCGCACTACGTCTGTCAAAATGATCCAAGGCATCATATAGCAAAGCTGCAGGAGAGGTACTTCCAATTTTGAAGATTGACACCGCGGAATCAGGTACTCGACTCAGAAATTCCATATTGGTGTTTGATAATATCCTGACACCATCGCATTCGGGAATAAGAATGATACGTTCGTCATAAAGGTAGCGCACAGGATCTCCAATAGGACCCATCATCAAAAGCATATCATCCCAGTAAAGCAGCACACTATCCATTCCACACCAAGCTAATTGCTCTGGAGGAAGGGCTGACTGAAAACAGAAAATTATAACAATTAATAGTATTGAAAAAAAATCCCACATCCACACACTTGCCCTCTCTGCCATATAAAACTACAGAAAACCATGATGAATGAATGATAAAGTAGTGTAATTCAACTCTTAAATGAGAAGGAATGGTTTGTTTCATACTCAGATGCAAGTAAAGGCGTATGCCAAATCATTATATGATGGGATTGGCATGATTTAGTAAAGTACTAGTTAGTTTGATGTACTTAGAATTTAGACAAGTATAGGTACTATACATATCCTCTTACAAGTGTTAACTAAAGCAATTAATGAACATATTTATCTTCCAAGGTTCTTCAGGCTCCACAATATTGTTTCCGAATCGGATATAGAAGTCACTTGAGCTCCCACGAATGGTCACCACATCATCTTCCTCAGGACTGAGGATAGTGCAGCCAATGGCAGATTCGGGAGCTCCAATAGATGCTGGACCACGCGTTGATGCTCCGCAAGAGTTCAACTCCTGGTTTTCATTGCCGATTTCATTTATTCAGCAAGCAAATCAAATAAATTCCACAACCACAATTGGGCTTGATGAAACAAGTCCTTATTGCGACTTAAAGCTATAATCTAGAAGGTTTTTTATTTGGAACCTATGTGTTTCCTACTCCACTCTTCATCAATGTACCAGATCACCTAATTTTGAATTTAGAGTTCTATCGCTGGACCCCCAACAATTCAGTTTGACGATCAAGGTCAGTAGCTCTTATACAACTCTGTTCTTTATGCTTGATCTAAGCATATCGAAATGTGTATACAACTCAGAGAGCAAAATTTTTATGAACAAGTAATGGTTAATCATATCACATTTAATAAAACTTCATCTGGCAATTTCTTTATCACATTGAGGCAAGTAGCAAACTGAAAAAATTCCACAATTCATTCAAAAGAATTTGCAAGTTCAGGGAGCTGCGGTGAAGCAATAGTGGTAACTCTTGAAGGAAAATTTACAATTGTCCTTAATTTGAGAAGAAAGATAGAAAGTGCTGAGTTGTAATATGCTTCAAAGTTGTACTATGCTTGAATGTCAGCTTAGTTAGTTAATGTAGTTTTTTTGTTACTTAGCATTTGTATAACTATCTTCATGTAAGTGAAAGTAATCCAATTCATAAAATTAGTATTTTTCCCTTAGCAAACAATAAACCGCCTAATCATCCATGTGACAAGTATTCTATTCGCATTGCACAATTAATCTATGTGCCTTGGATGCAAACCCGTCATCTAATATGAACTCCATGTGATAAATAATTGTTAATATAAAATCTCAAAACAATCATCTTAGTGACATGTGGTAAAATAAATACATAAATTACCTCACAATCTCGATTAAGAATAGTTTTCTGCAAGTTTGAACTCAAAACCAAAAGCCTGCCGTCATGAGTAAAAGCCGCCAACAACTTACCATCAATCGAAATCGCCATCTTCTGCAGAGGTCCATCAAGCACGCCTTCACCCAACCTTTGTATTCCATCCTCCTCCACAGCCAAAACGCAGGCCTCACTAATCCCAAGGAGCACTTCTACATTACCCGACATGGTATACTGAGGCTCTATCACCGCCATGCAATAAGGCAACTCTTCAATTCCAGGGTCCGCAAGCTTACATGGATTCGGGTTCGTAAAATCCGAGATGCAGACAATCTGATTCGCCTCTGTTATACACACAAGCCCGCTTCCCCAAAACACACACTCCACCACATTCTGCTCGAAACACTCCTTCCCCATAGAAATGTTAGGTTCGAGAAGCTCCGCATGGATGTTGTATCGGTAAACAGTTCCGTCTTGCACAACGCATATCAGGGTTTGATCATCAGTCCAGGCCATGCCGATCAACCTACCGCCAGGATTCCTCCAAACGGTTTCGGAGAGCTGGAGACCGGCGGAATTGAAGATTCGGAGTTTCCTGAGGGCGGATTCGGCATAGAGCTGAACAATCTTGGAATCATCACGGATTATGGCGATCGGACCACCGAAAGGAGCGCAGGCGACTCTGTTACGGGCGAGATCGATGTGTTTCCATCTCATCGAATAAAGCTCGGGCTTCCGGTAGTAACGGTTGTGGAGGAGCTGCCACTCCGCAGCGACGGAGACATTGGCCATGGATGATTTACGCGAAGAAGGTAAATGAATTAAGCTATAAGTAATAAATAGCAAACTTTAAATATAAAAATAATATTATAAAATATCAAAATTTTTGGAGGTATTATTGCTTGCTTTATTTTTGCACACCTATTTCGATGATTGCCTATTGGCTATTGAACACTTAAACGACGTTCGATTTTTACGATCCAGCGTATCATGAAGCAGTCGTAAAATAGGCTACAATTGTGACGAAGAATACTTTTTGAAATAATATTAGAAAATTATTGGTTATGTTAATAAAGCTTGGAGATTAACTTTATAATAGTTTGATTTATGGAAAGTGACATATTCATTGTTATTCCTTGATCTTCCATTACTTTTGTAATAGATTTGTGTTTTTGCGCTTGAGTTCGGTAGCTTCGTACAACAGCCTCCGAGTTAATCTAATTTGGTCTCTGTCGCACGAGAACTTGTATTCTTATGATTCAATTTTGAAAGGTGGGCACGAGCCGGTCCGTCTTGATTTTATCATAAAATATAATCGAAATCATCACCAGAACCAACGGTTCTGATTCTGTTTTAGTTTTAATTTAGTTTTATTTTATATTTAAAAAATTAAAATATAACAATAAAATATATTTTTTATTATATTTGAGTCAAATTTTAATAAATAGACGAGTTTATAACTAATTTTAAAATTTATATCGAATTTTATTAGAATTCAAGTCAGGTTTTACTTGATTTCAGATCTCTTTTGAATCACGGTCCCCGTTCAGGTTCCGATTTGGATTTATTGTTCTATGGAGCAATGTAGTATGCTATTCTTTGACGTCAATCTGCCACTACAATGTATTGCTCTGGAGTAGTTCGACATTCTTTCTCGAGATTTTGATTTTTCAACCGTCCAGTCCATTGCATTTTTACTGGTAGATTATTCGAGCTGCCTATCTTAGAAAAGATTCATGCACCCAGCAATTGTGTTTTCAATATTAGAAGCAGTATTTACCTCCTTAATCATTAAAGTTAGGTTAATACAACCCCAAGTTATAAATGGGTTGCAAAATTTAGAGTACACTATAGGGCCTCTCGAGTTTAGATGTCGGGCAGCAATTCGAAGCTGTCAGAAGATTAGAAGAAATAGTTCCGTTCGAAAAACCGGTCACTTCCCTATAAATCATGCTCGAATACGGCCTCAGATGAATGGTGGAAGAGTTACATGCTATTGAGCATATTATGACATCGCAGTTGATTTTGTTGCTTCTCTATGAAATCAAATCAAACTGAATAAAAAGGTCCAGCTCAAATTTTGTTATTGACTTTTTTTTCAATTTTATTCAAGTTCAACTTGGTTTGAAATGGGTAAGCAAGGTACGTTGTTGTTTTCATATAAAAATAAAAAATAAAAATTTTTAAAACCATTTACATGAAAAATAACATTGAAATTAGCTGAAATTGAGTAAAATCGAAAAAACTCAAGAACCCTAGCCGAATTATGCACAAATAAATTCAAAGAAATTAACTTCAGACTGCAGAAATATGTGTCTATATTCTTCAGAAATCAGAATGGTATGACCAAGGAAGCATCATTAGCTTTCGACCCTCTAAATGCCTGAAGTAAGGTGTAAATGTTTAATGGTAACAAGTCATACTACTTACCTCAGTCCGCTCCCCATTTCATTTATCGTCCTATTTCCACTTTCTTTTTCTTCGGTATAGCACGACAAGCTGGGAGTAAAAAGATGGTTTTTTTTTGTATATTCCACCTCTTTGGATCAATTTCATGTGTTATGTCCTTTCTTTGATAATGTTTTCTTCATTCCCTTGCAGATCTTTCCAAACCATATCAAGTTCATTATGCCAAGCATTGATGGCACCCCAAAGATAAGATATTGCCCAAATTTGTTCATTAGCTTCACCTGATATATACGAAAACAGTGATATCAAAGCTGGGTAATTATATAAACGATAGGATGTATATGAGCAACACATAAATTTTAATGAGTATTGTGGTTATTTTACTTGTTATATTGAAAAGTATGTTTCTAAATTCCCTTACTACGAATAAATTAATTGCAAGTATAATGTGAGTGTGGCTTCCAAATGGTAATGGAGCCAATTGAGATAGAATCAATATCAAACCAAGAAATAATAATTTCGGATAAAGTAGTCCAATATATGAAAAATATTCTTGTCAAATATCTAAATTTGACAGCTAAATAGCAACAAACATATTTAGACTACCTCATTAAAATGGAGATTCACGTGATAAAAAATGTATACGAATAAGAGTATCCTGGCAATCTGCACAGAACATTTAAAAAAAAAATGAACAGATTAATGGGGAAACGAGCTCTCTTCACCGCTAGAGCACAAGATGGAAATTATTGAAATAAAACTCTAAAATTCACCAACCAGCCATGCAAAGAATATTACAATCCCATTTATGAGATACGCTTTGCTATTTTTCATTCCAGTTATGTCAAGGTACCTTTGCAAAAAAAAAATTATCTAAAGTCAGTGCATCAAAATACATTGTAATAAAGTCCCTCACGAGACATAGTTATACCACAGCATTAATTTGTACTTACCATCGCAAATTCACACCAGGGGTAGTGGTCTCTGAAATGAGAACCATGTAGGTGTAAAGCTGCCCCTCACGGGTCAACATTGAGTAAGACAATGCTATCACGGAAAGAAGGTGATGTGCCACCTGCAATATTGATGTTATAAGACGTCCATTAATTTCAACAGTAACAATTCAGGATAGTAATATCTTCTGGCTACCTCCTGTTAAAGCCAGAGAGACTCCCCCAGAAAAAAAGAAAAAAAAACTCATACCCCTAGAGAACAAAAGTAAACCGAAGTGATAGACAGGCTCGGGCACATTTAAGAGAGACAAGATTGTACTTACATATTCCAGGCCACCTAATGCAGGATGGAACCAATAGATCATGCCAAGGTCAGCCACAAAGTAACCGATTGAAATCTGTTCAATTTAGATCATAGGAGTAAATTAAGGCTCTTCAAATAAGGCAGGTGCTGTTGTTGAGAAGGACGACAATAGTTACAAAAAGCATAATAGTTTATGCATTTGTAACTTGTAAGTGTCGTGAAAATGCTTTTAATTTTTTTATATAAGGAAGATATATGCAATCCAATGAGTTTGAAAACACCAATTCTGACTGATAACAAAAAAGGTAATCATAATTCCTGACATTACTTTCAACTTCACTTTCATTGGCACATACATTCAGCACCGATTGTGACTAATTTCTTTTTAAGAAACTACAAGACAAATTAAAACTAACAGTGCAGAAAATTCAAGACTTACCCATGACAAGGGAGTTTGGGTACAAGAAATTAGAAATATATGCCTTACACATCAAATTACCGAGTTTAAAGCATTAATGCATTTTTCCACAAATTGCCAAGAACAAGGTATTCTTTTCCCATTGAGATTTGATACAAACATAATCAAATTCAAAAACCAACAGCCGTATGCTGAAAGATAATGCCATAAAAAATTAAACAAGTTTGAAACAATTGTAATGTTCTTCATCTGAAATGAAAGATTTCCAATAATAATGACTCAGTGCATACCCCTAGAGCGAATGTAGAAAATGCAGAACTCTGAAACATATGCCTTTTTTCACTCTGGAACTCTGAAGCAGTGTCATCAGAAAAGAGATCTGACAAAAATACCACGTAGAGAGATATAGTTGTAATGAAAACTGCGTGTAGAGTGGAAACTGCCCTGTAATAATATATCCATATTAGTGAAGCTCTAGGTTGTTGCTGATGTGAATAAAAAAACAGAACAAATATGATAAGATTCAATTACCAGAAAAACAGAAAAAATATGATAAGATTCAATTACCGGTTATTCCACTCAGCACCCTGCAATCTGGAGAGGCCAGAATAACTCTTAAAGCACAGAAAGCTGATTAAATGGGTGAAATCATAAACCTAATGAACAGGTCATGAGAGAGAATGTAAGAAGGAGGCCAATCTACTTCTTTTCATAAAGCTCTTTAAGTATAGAATACCGAGGTGATAATATTAAAAAGATCTTAATGGAGATCAAGAATATTGATAATGGCTCAAAATAGCCATTTTAACACCCTCACTTGGTTAGAATCTTGGACTACATATTAACTAGCTAATTTCCCTTGTATGATAGAGGAGCAAGTAGGTTTGGTATGGAATGACAGCTCAATTTAGTTAAAAATGGAAACCAACAAGCCTAGAACGATAATAGTCCATTTTAAATATTTTAAGATATAAGATGCCAAGAAAATTTATATGGACGGCTTTCTTAATAACCTAGATGTATAGATATTATTTCTCAACACAACCAATACAATGCAAGTTCTTTCATGCAGATATCACATTAAATTATAATGTTATGCTGGCAGTAACAACCAAGCATATGATGATTTTAAAATATACGTAGTAATGTAAATATACCAATTTACTGCTAAAGATGCCTCCGGCAATAGCAACAAATGGCATATAAGTATCGGCAAATGCATAGTTCTTCAACATATGTCCAGCCTGATCTTTAAATAATTGAGTTGACATTTTCAATAACATATAGTCGGGTTATGGCATGTTCCTTGGTCAACAGGAAAAACCAGAGGCTCAGATCCTCCAAGATTTTCCTTTATTCTTCAGTCAGATGTATCTCTCTCGCTTCCTCTCTGAACAAAGCAGAGGACTGACTAGCGTAAAAAAGCAGTCATCAAAACTGAAAACCAAAAAAAACTTACAACCAGCAACAAGAATCAGTTCAATGACTCACAGAAAAAGTATTAACCACATGTATTCATTCCTAACCAATGCCCAATCCTCTACTTTTTACTCTCTTTTTTTGGAAACGTTCACGCTAAAAAAGAATTGCAGTAAGTTTTTGAAAAAGTTTGACATCAAAATAAAGAAGATACAAAACTTCAACCAAATCGGCTAATGATTGCTAACTGATAATTATTCTGTAGGAATTTCCTATTCATCAGTTACACTTTAAACATATAATAAAGAAAAGAAACATGCCATTACCACAGTTACTAAAACTATTCAAGAAAGTTCAACTAAGAAGGATACGCAACGGAAGTGTAACAACCTCTGCGTATTTTTCTCAAACAAAGAAGTAAACATTGCTCCTCTAAAACAGAAAACTATTCAAAGCAGCAATCATCAGTTTCAACCATTTTCGAAGTGTTTTCATCCAAAACCAGCTATCGCAACTTAATGAAACTTCAGTAATTGACTCCAAATGCCTCACGAAGCTAACATGCTTCAGGAAGAAAATCAGTCTAAAAACATGCAATCTAAAACAACGGCTTCAAAATTCCGACAAAAATACGCCAAACAGGATACAAGAAAAACGAATCAAACTATCCACAGTTAGCCGATCGCAATAGGAAACATAAGCAACCGAAGGCCAAACAAAAAAAAGCCGCAAACAAATGTTGAGAAAAAAACACGGAAAACGGCGAGAGAGACGTTTCATCAATCGGATAAAGATGCTGGCAGTAGGAGGAAGAATAAACGGCGAGAGAGAATCAATTTCACTACCTTCAGAGAGAGAGAGAGAGAGAGAGAGAGAGAGAGAGAGAGAGAGGTTCAGGCGTTGAGGAAGAAGCAGCAGACTGGAGGTAGTCTGCAAGCAAAGAAAGAGTTTTGTATTAAAGCCAAACCGCAAACGCAAAAAGCGACGAAGATTTGAGACAAGCAGCTTCATCCCCAAGTAAACGCCTTTCGTTTTCTTAATCCCAATTACTTCTCCTTAATTACTCATTTAATTATCATCCTAACCTCGTATTTTTCATATACTTTCGTCAAACTCTTTCTCTAAATTGTTCTTAGGCTAATAATTATTTGACATTTCAACCGCAAGACTTCCATGTGAACTTTACTATAAAGGTGACAAAATAACTGCTTCTATGTTTTTAAAAAATTAAATATTAAATTGTCATAATTATAGTGATGGGCGAATGTGTAAAGTTGATGCGGCACGCCATTGTAATGGCCCCTCATTTTGCGTATAGGCGACCGAATTTTAGTTGTAGAGTTCCAAATGGACTTTGCAAAATTGATTAGGGGTGGGCATTGGAAGACTGGTCAATTTTATTTTGAAATACAACCATAATCAAAATTCATAGTTTTAGATTTTTAGAACGGGCACCGGAATCAACGGTTTCGGTTTCATTCAAGTTTTAACCTAGTTTTATTTTATATTTAAAAAATTGAAATATAATAATAAAATATATATTTTATTATATTTTATTCTGATTTCAAGTAATTAGACAGATTTATAATCAATTATAGGATTTATATTAAATTTTATTTGAATTTGAGTCGATTTTACTCAATTTTAAAAAAAATTTGACCCACGGTCCCGGTTCTATTTTCACGATTTTTTTACTTCTAAAAACCGGCATCGGCCCATAAGTCACGATTTTTAAAAAATTAGAACTAATACCGTGTTAAAACTGGCAATTTTAGTTTAGTTGACAGTTCCCGCCCGATTTTACCCAACCCTAACTGATAATGTCTCTTAGTACATTTTGCATTTATTTCAGATTCAGCTGCAAATGATTTTTTTTTGCTGCCTAATCTTGTAATTTAAGATTTAATAATTATAATATTGTAATAGTCCTCTTAAATAAAATAATACATTGACAAATATATAATATAAGTTTTATTGTGTGATTTTTTTCATGTTAAAATCGATTTTTTTTACTATTTAATATTCAATTATAGGGTTTTTGGTTGGCCTGAGGTTATACTAAAAACACAAAAACCAAATTGAAACCAAATAGACCCAAACCATTCGGTTCAGTGGGCAAGTTCCATTCGGTTCACCCATGATTGTAATGCATCTTGACAAATTCAAAGAAACAAGCCCTCTACGTTACGGCAAGATATGAAATTCATTGAAGAAGTTACCTGAATAATGACGTCTAAGAAAGCAACTAAATGTTATAATTCGGTCGCCTTAACGATCTCTTCAAGATTTTCTCAAATTGGTAGCACTTTTCGATTTGATCAACCGTTCTCAGGGCGACATGTCAAGTGCATGCAGCCGATACCTGAACCGAGTTCGTAATAGAAGGCTTATAATCCTTGACCTAATTAGTCTGCAACAAATAGAAAGAGTAGTTTGTTCATCTCTAGTTGATTCAAAAGGAGACTCTTCCTAGTCAATTTTGGTCCATTTGGTAATTTTTTATCCCTTGGAAAGAAATAAAAAATCGATAATAATAAATCTAAATTTGTATTTATCCTTGCTAACTAGTCATCAAATCATAATCTTTCATTGTATTTTCAATTTTTAATTTCAAAATATATGTTGTAACTATTTTCATAATTCATACGATAAGTTGGCATGTATCTTATTAAATATGAATTCAAGGACAACCAACCAGACAATGAAATAAGTCTTTTAAGGGAAAAAAATTGAAACAAACCATTTTCTATGGGTCTATGATATACATCCAATTCAATTATATTTTGTTAAACATGAAGAACAAACCAAAACCCCTACTTGTATTTTGGTGCAATTCTACTATCCCCCATAAAAAAACTCAACCTATGATGTGGTAAGAATTTAACTTAACCACAGTAAACTATATGCAATACATAAAATGAAAACTCAATATATGTATATATCGACTCAATGCTTCTATATTTTGACTATACATAAAATGCAATTTTACTATCTATTTGCAATGCTTCTATATTTCGACTCTGACGAATTTTTGTTTAGAGGATGGAGTTGGATCCAAGGAAAATACAATAACCACGGGTACTTTTACGATCATCTCCGATCATCTCTGATAATCTCAACATTCATGTGATTGTCGTGGATGAATCTAGAGTAATAGGCCATGCAAGAGAAATGGTACCTCACAAATACAGCATAATCTGTTATGTTGTAGAGCATCAACAATGCTACGAAAGAGGGAACCCTTCGAGTTGGGATTGGTGAACTCCGTGAGTTGGAACCGTGCACATTCCCACGTGCCTGGATCGGGCAGCGATGACAGCACCATCCGGATATGGGGTTTGAAGACTACAATTGTGAGAAAGCAACAACATGCACACAGCTATGGCTCCATCCACCATTGTAATAAAACATTAGCCAGGGATTTCTAATAATTATTTTAGAAAATAAAACAATTTAATTACCACTAGTGGGCCTGTAATTTGTTAAAGCCCAATAGATACAAGAGTCCATGAGTTCAGTAGATACAAAGCCAAGTAAGAAAGGCAGAATATGATCTAAGAAAGCCTGTTCATATTCGAGAAAGTAGAGTAGGAGTGTAGGAGTTCACAAAACCGGATGAACCCGTAAATTGAATTGAAATTGTCAGTTTTAATCTAATTTTAATTTTAATTTTAAAAAAATCATAATTTATGGTGGGTGTCGATTTTAATAGTAAAAAATTGTAAAACTAGAACCAAGACTATACATCTTAAAAATTCTATAATCGAATAAAATACGACCTAAAATTTAATATCAATTTTAAAATTAATTATGGTTTTGTTAATTACAAAAATTTAAAATTATGAATTTTAATTTTAATTTTATTTTAAACTAAAATGGAGTCACAACTTGTCAATTTTTTCGAAGAAATCAACGCTCATTTCGAAATAATAATAAATAAAGAACCCACCAATTGGATGGCGAGGAACCATCGTCCTTCAACGTCGACTCTTGCCTTCTTAATTCATTTCTAGGACCCACCATGGTTTCCTCTTGTTTTGCATAAATATCTCTGATACTACCCGACTGTTCTTCCTCCTCTTATTCCTTTTTTTAGCTCCTTTGATTCCTTCGAGTTCAGCGCATTCCTCTGGTTTGTTCTCCCGGAAATCATTTTTTTTCTTTCTTTTTTTCTTTCTAGTTTTTTGGGTTGGATGTTTTTTGATATCTTTGATGCTTATGGATGAGATGCATACTGGGGTTTTGGTATAATGTCGTTTGGGACATCTTTTCTGTGCTGAATCTGCCTCTCCTTTTATCGATTTTATTTTCTGGGGTGAAATATTCTGGATCTTTGAACTCTATGAAGCATTTGATGTTCTTGATTGCAAATTCATGGCGGTATCTGTTGGTTTTGTTCTAGGAGCCGGAATTACATTTCTCTCAGCATCTTGGAAAATTTTCTCCTCTTTCGTAATGTTTCCTTATGAATTGATTTCTTGTTTCTTTGTTTACTCCTTAAAATCTCTTATTTGCTATTATGTTTGTACAAGCTTGCTTGATTTGATTGTAGTGTTTTTTTTTTGCTGATAATTATATTGGTAAGAATTACATGTATTTATTCATATGATTGAAATGGATCTAGACTATACCTTCTTATTTATCCTTCAGTTCATTTAACAGATGACGGATTTTGAAAAGCTATATGGTAAGGCAGTTTGCATGACTTTAAGAATGAAATTCTCGCTTATTAAAATCTTCAAAGTTTGAGGACCCCTTGGAAATCTGTCGAGTCAAATAATATATGTGACTAATAAGTTGTTCATATTTCTGGTGGTATAGATGTTTTAAAGTTTTAATCATTGGGATAGTTTCAATGGTTTGAATTCTTAAGTTCATAATCTGAAGTAATATTTTCCTTTGCAGTTTTTCTTCTTGCTCTATTCCCATAATGCATAATAAAATTACTCCCGAGGATATTTTCAAAACTCTTGTGGAAACAATATCTGAAACGGGTCAGAAACAAAAACCTGGATTGTTCTTTGGGGAAGAAACATCAAAGAATGTTTCTTCACAGATCAACCGCCTATTTGGACGACAAAAACCTGTTCACAATTTGCTTGGAGGTGGAAAATGTAGGTTTCATCTGCTCTTTCGTACTTCTTTTTATTTTGAATAATACTAAATTTACATTTTAAGCTCAAAGTATTACACCTGATATGGAGATTAAGTTTATTGTTTTGACCATCCACAATTCCATAATTAATACCACTTGAAAAGCACCATATAATTATGAACCTAGTTTTACCCTTTCTTTTTTGTTGTTTAGCCAAATTCACTTTTGAATATGTACAGCGGCTGATGTGCTGCTGTGGAGAAACAGAAAAATTTCGGCTGGTGTTTTAGGTGCTGCAACTGCTGTGTGGGTGCTTTTTGAGTGGCTGAATTACCACTTTCTCTCTCTCGTGTGTATTGCTTTGGTTATCGGGTTATTGGCTCAGTTTCTTCTGAGGAATGCATCTGGATTATTGAACAGGCAATTCTATGCTCACCTTCTTTATCTTTTTTCAATCTAGCAAAGTCGTGTTTTGTTTAGAAAACTTGTGAGAAGGGATCAAATGCATGTTTGAAAAATTGTTTTTGAGAAATAATCAATCGGTGACCAGGACATTGAAAAATGAGTAGTTCAAAATTTACCTTCTGATTCTATTCAAGAATCTTAACTCATGACGTTGAGTCATCAATTGGTGCAATTTTTTGTTTGGTTTTTGCTATATCTATTTATTTTTTCTATTATACCAGTTAATGAGACCGACATAATTGTCATTTAACAAGATAATATTAGAGTTATTTATTTTTCCATAAACTGTTTTTTGTTTTCTGTCAGAAAATTACATGAACCATCTTTTTTCTTTTATATCTCCTTAACGCTCCCCAAGTTCAGGTCAAACTCGAGAGTTCCTCGACTTGAACTTCCAGAAGAATTTTTTGTCAATATCGCGGTCTCTGTCGGTGCTGAGGTGATTCGAGGTCTTGGACTTCTTCAAGATATTTCATGTGGTGGAAACTTGAAGCAACTTCTCGTGGTAATGCTTCCAGATAAAAATTTTAATCTTTAAACCTTTTCGGGAGGTACACAATTTCAAAACTTTAAACCGTTGTGAGAAGTACACAATTTCAAATACAACGTTTGGCTGTCAGGTTTTTTTTCTTTTTTCCTTTTTTATAATTGTCAATCATGAAATTGTATTTCAGGTAATAGGAAGCTTGTGGGCAGCAGCTGTTATAGGAAGCTGGTGCAACTTCTTGACTGTTCTCTATGTTGGTGAGCTTTCTACATTAGAATACATCTGTCATACTGTTAGGATCGGATTCAGGTTGCTTACCCTGAGATCGGGTAACCATCCCTCTTCCGTTCATAGAGAAGACGAAACAAAGAAAATAAGAAAATACTGAATAATTGATTCCTCAACCCTGGGGGCTAGGGTTCTTAAATAAAAAACTACAACCCTGACTTCCAAAATACGAAATGACCAAAACGCCCAACAAACTAAAGAGAAAAATAATTAAAAGAAATAAGACAATAAATCAGAAAACAGGCTAATGCTAGACTCGTCTAACATATTGTTTTCCTACGAAAGCGTCCATAACATCACTCCCCTCCTCGGAAAACAGCTTGTCCTCAAGCGTAAATGAGGGAAACATCTCTCGGAATGTAAGCAAGTCTTCCCAAGAAGCTTCCTCGTGAGGCAGACCCGCCCACTGAACTAAAATCTCTCAAGTGCTGCGGTTGAGGCGAGAACGTAGGACCACAGAAGGCTCGAGAGCAGAACGACCTTCAGAAAGCGGTGGGAGGACAGCAGGGATAACTGGCGGCGATCCCTTGAATGGCTTCAATAGGCTGACATGGAACACATTATGAAGACGGCAATCCGCTGGTAGTTGAAGACGGTAGGCTACCTCCCCAATGCGCTCAATAATCTGAAAGGGACCATAATACTTGGGCAAAAGTTTATGAAGTGAAGATTTTGCCAATGTGCGACGACGAAAAGAATGTAGACGAAGCCAAACCCAATCATCAATTTGAAAAATCACTTCACGGTGAGTCCTGTCGTACTGAGCCTTCATACGTGTCTGAGCTTGGGCGAGCTTCTCCCGAATGTGAGCCAGGGCATGATCTCGGTCTTGGAGGGCTTCATCAACTGCTGCGACGCGAGCCATACCAGGTTCGTAAGTGAGCATCGACGGTGGGGATCAACCATAAACTACCTGGAACGGAGAGGACTGAAGTGCTGAGTGGAAGGAAGTATTATAACAATATTCCGCCCACGGTAACCAACGAAGCCAGGACTTGGGCTGTTCACCCACCAAACAACGGAGATACATCTCCATAGTGCGGTTGACCACCTCAGTCTGCCAATCGCTCTGTGGATGAAAGGCGGATGAAAGAGCCAATTTAGAGCCTGTAAAGGCAAATAACTCAGTCCAAAAACGACTAGTGAAGACTGGATCTCGATCGCTCACAATCGACTCAGGAATTCCGTGCAGGCGAACAATATGATAAAAAAAAACTCGAGCCACGGATGGAGCCGAGTATGGGTGCGCCATGGCTATGAAGAGGGCATACTTGGAGAAACGGTCAACCACCACCAGGATAACTGATTTGCCTTCAGCGCGAGGTAGGGCATCCACAAAATCCATCGAAATATCGGCCCACACAATGGAGGGAAGGCGCAAGGGCTGAAGTAGGCCGGCCGGTTGTAAGTGTTCGGATTTATGGCGTTGACAAATTAAACAGGCCTGCACATAAGAACCAACCGAGGCGCGTAGACTCGGCCAATAAAAATCTGCACGGACGTGAAGAAGGGTCTTCTGAACGCCCTCATGCCGTGAATCGTGCGTGTTTGCCAGAATAGCTGGGATGAGAGGTGAATCAGAGCGGATGTAGAGGCGGCGCTTATAAAATAACAGCCCATCCGAGCATGTCCATGCGTCAGATAATTCTCCTGCAGAGACGCGCTGAAGTAAGAGACTTGTCTCAGCTGAAGATGCCGTGTCACGACGTATATCGTCCAGGAAGGAGGATAATGAGCGAGAAATAGCTAGGAGCTGAACTGTAGACTCGTCACAGCGAGAGAGAGCATTAGCCGCTGTGTTCAGCTTCCCTGATTTATATTCTACCGAGAAATCGTAGCCCAACAATTTACTGATCCAATGTTGCTGTGGGGAAGTGGAGATCTTTTGCTCGAGGAGGAATTTGAGGCTGTAATGGTCTGTTCGTACAATAAATTTCCTTCCCCAAAGATATGGACGCCAATGTCGAACTGCCTGAGCTAACCCAATAAGTTCCTGCTCATAAGCTGCCAAAGAACTGTGGCGGACTGCTAGCTGACGACTGAAATACGCGATCGGATGTCCCGATTGCTGTAGAATGGCACCGATGCCTGATCCCGAAGCATCACATTCGACAATAAAATCGGAGGAGAAATCTGGCATCTGAAGAACAGGCGCAGTAGAAAGGGCTGCCTTCAGGAATTCGAAGGTCGATTGGGACTCTGTTGTCCAGTGAAAACCGTTGCGCCTTAGCAAGGTGGTCAAGGGGGCAGCAGTAGTGCCATACTCACGAATAAATTTGCGATAATACCCGGCAAGACCGAGAAATCCCCTGAGAGCGGTGACGGACGTCGGAGTAGGCCATGACGAAATACTGTGGATCTTGTCCGGGTCAACGGATACACCGGATGCTGAGACAAGGTGACCTAAATAAGCTACCCGAGAAGAAGCGAACGAGCACTTGGACCGCTTAAGAATCAGCCGATGTTGGCGTAGGAGACCCAATGTAATGCGCAGGTGGCGCAGGTGCTCTGTTGGAGTCTGACTATAAACCAGAATGTCGTCGAAAAACACCAATATAAAGCGGCGGAGATGAGTAGCGAAGACCTCGTTCATCAAAGCCTGAAAGGTGGATGGAGCGTTAGCAAGCCCAAATGGCATAACAAGAAATTCGAAGTGCCCATGATGAGAGCGAAAGGCCGTCTTCTCAATATCTGCAGGATCCATACGAATCTGATGATAACCCGAACGAAGGTCGAGTTTGGTGAATAGAGTCGCCCCGTGCAACTCGTCCAATAGTTCGTCAACCACCGAAATCGGAAATTTGTCCTTGACTGTTTGTGCATTAAGCTCCAGATAATCCACGCAAAAACGCCATGTTTGGTCCTGTTTACGCACCAAAAGAACCGGTGAGGAGTAGGGCGATCGACTGGATCGAATAATACCTTGGCGTAGCATAAGAGAACACTGCCGCTCGATCTCATCTTTCTGGAGATGAGGATAGCGATACGGTCGAACGACCACCGGGTCAGAACCGTGAGTGAGACAAATGCGATGGTCGCATGATCGGATGGGAGAGAGACCAACTGGTTCGCTGAATAGGTCGCTGAATTCTTGTAATAAGCCCGAGAGATCGGAGAGCTTGTCATCGGCGGACAAAGTGGTAAGTGTCGGAGCGGGACCTGCAGGAAAAACAGACAAAATCGCTGAATGGCCCTGACGAGTAAACTGCAGAGTCATGGCGTCAAAGTCCCATATAACACGGCCCAGTGTGCGTAGCCACTGAACACCCAGCACGACATCCAAACATGGCAGGGGAATAACGAAAAAATCCGCCCTAAATAAGATCCCTGAAATCAAAAATGGAATGGCGCGGCATGCCCCCAAGCAACAGACACGCTCTCCGTTGGCCACAGAAACAGATATGGAAGTTTCAGTAGTAGGCTGTAGGCCCAAACGCGATACGGCCCAGGCACTCAAGAAATTATGAGTGCTTCCGGTGTCGACCAAGCTACGTAAAACTTGAGAGGAAAAAGAAGCTGCTAAAGTCAAGGTGGATGCCTCATTGGAGCCGGAAATAGCGTTGAGTGAAATAGTAGGTTCCGTAGGTTCCTCTTCGACTGTATCTCCCTCCTGATCATAGGTGGAATCAGCGTCACCGTCACAATATAGCCAAAAAAGGAGTTTGCATGTATGACCGCGAGAAAAAGGTTCATCACAATTATAATATAAACCTCGAGATCGTCGGTCGGCCATCTCAGCACGAGATATCTGTTTAAACGTGTGATGTCTCAGCGGCGGGGGTCCGGGCTGTCCACCAGTGGAAGGCGCTGATGGTGGTGCGGCAGAGGACATAGGGGGGGGGGGGGGGGTACTGAGGGTCGTGAAAAACAGCAGGCTCCATAAACGGAAGGAGTAGTCCGTCGTTCATAAGTACGAGCTAAGGCCATGGCCCTTTCTAATGTAGGAGGGTCTTGTAGCTCCACCTCCATTCGAAGCGAGTCCTGTAAGCCAGCTGTGAAGAGATGAACAGCCTGGTCCGGAGTGACAGAGAGGGCCTTGGTAAATAAATGCTGGAATTGCTTCTGATATTGTGTTACTGTTCCTGTCTGTTTCAGATCGATTAACTCCCCCAAAGTATTGGTTTGGGCTGGAGTGCCAAAACGTTCCGTGCAAGAGTATTTAAAATGATTCCATGAAAGCTTCGTCTTTCCATCACGGAACCGTTCATACCAATCATTCGCCTCCTCCTGTAAATGATAAGCGGCCAGTCCGACCCAACCGTGAAATGAAATATTCTGGCTTTGAAAATAATGTTCGCATCGATTTAGCCACCGATGGGGATCTGATGAACCATCATAAGACGGAAAATTCAAACGGGCACGTATAATAGGCCGTGTGCCCTCGCCGGGATAAGTAATATACGGGCCTGCGAGCTTGGGATCTGCTATCGGATGATCATGACGAGGCCCAAGATTAAGGGTTGCAAGGGAAGCACTGTTTGCTTCGTTTGTAAATCTTCCGAAAACCGGTGGTACCCCTTCCGATCGTGGCCAGGCAGTGACTGCAGGTTGCACCAAGGAGCTTGGAAATTCTTGCGCATAAGGCCCCGGCAGTGGCGTTGCTGGGAAGGCGGTCTCGTCATGTGGGAGTGCAACCGGCGCATATGGTGTGTTGAAAGGCGGTGACGGGTGCACTGGAAAGGGGTGCGCAGCTATGCTGGGCGCGCGGTAGCCGGCTACGAGCGCTGGTGGCGCAGACACAGGCGGCGCTATCTGCACGGCGGTGAACGGAGCTGAAAAGGCGCGCGCGGGGGCAGAAAAGGCTGGTGCGGCCTGTGCGACGGCGGCAGATGCAGTCGGCGCGGCCAGCCCAGGGAGTGCTGGGGTAAACTGTGCGGGCTGCGCGGCGGCAGACGACGCGTTCGACGCGGCAAGGAAAGGCGCCGATGCGTGCAGCGGAGGCGCGACCATGTGCGCGGGGTTTGCAATTTGCGACGCGGCTGCCAAGGCAGTTGCGGCCGAGGGTGGCGGCGCACGGCTGGTCGCGGGCGGCAGAAGCGCGGAGGGCGCACGGGCGGAGGCAGGCGGTGCGGTGGTGACCCTGCAGACGACGACGCACTGAGGTTTAGTGCGTGCGATTCACGCATGTGTTGCATTAAAATTTTGTGATTTCGTTGCGCCCTTTCTTCGCTTGATCGTGCTTGTTCATCCATGAATTGCAGCATTCGCTGCATTAAGGGTAACATTGTTGCAATATCTTCTTGCTTAAGCGGAGGTGTCTGAGAATCAGATTCCGAAGAGGGATTCGGCTCTGATACCAATTTGTTAGGATCGGATTCAGGTTGCTTACCCTGAGATCGGGTAACCATCCCTCTTCCGTTCATAGAGAAGACGAAACAAAGAAAATAAGAAAATACTGAATAATTGATTCCTCAACCTTGGGGGCTAGGGTTCTTAAATAGAAAACTACAACCCTGACTTCCAAAATACGAAATGACCAAAACGCCCAACAAACTAAAGGGAAAAATAATTAAAAGAAATAAGACAATAAATCGGAAAACAGGCTAATGCTAGACTCGTCTAACATATTGTTTTCCTACGAAAGCGTCCATAACACATACCATGATTGGACGAAATTTGATCATTTACTGAATCATTATCATTTCATTTCAACGAAGTCAAGTGGCCCAGAAAACAGCTAGATTTCTTTTATCTCCAAATTTGAGTAGTACTAAGGAGTTAATTTTTGGTAAAACGATAGTTTGAATCTTGTGAGTATGACTTGATCTGAGGAGTTAAACTTGAAAATCAATCCTTTGAACAAACTATAAATTAAGATGTGGTGAAATGTTGAAGGTTTTGTTGGAGCACATACACTGCCAGTGCTGTATGAGAAGTACGAAGATGAAGTTGATGGGTTCGTCTACAAGATGGGTGGCCATCTCCAGAACCACTACAGGAAGCTGGATGATGCCTTTCTTAGCAAAATCCCCAAGGCTGGCTTCAAGGCAAAGAAGTATGAATAATTTCTATTCTGATTATATCTCATTGTTATGTAGAAGACATGATCTTGAGAGAGAAAGAGTTTTTTTATGATGGGTTGATGAATTAAGGATATTGTTGTGATTTTCTTTCCTCTTGGTAATCTAACTTGACTGTGATCATCGGTTTTGTTCGGTTTGGTTTGACTCCAATTGAAAATTAAACTCAGTAGCTTTGATTTATAAAATTGCATATCGAAATCGAGCGTCGGATTTGGAACTAAACTGTCCGATTTGGAACTAAACTGAAATTGAGGTTGGTTACAGTCTTGAAACACACCAAACGAATAATGTTCTAGTTGATATGTCGTTATCGTTATTGCTGAATTATGTTTAATATTGAAATTAGACGAATTTAATTATGTTATATATTGGCCTAATTGCTGATAAGAAGAAAGGAAAATACACCACGAGGTTTATCATTGATCGTTAAATTGGTATGACTAGCTGCAATGAGATTTGACCATGGATCCATTTATTACCTCTTGAATATGCTTGCCTAGATTAATAATCCTAAGCTAAACTCTGATGATGACTCGTTTTTAATCATGTTACATTAGAGCCGGCAAACAAGACGGCTTGAGCGAGCCGAGCCTGCCGAGCTATTCGAGCCGAGCATGTCGAGCCTATTCGAGCCGAGCCTCGAGCAGAGAGAGCCCAACTCCCGAGCTTAATCGAGCCGAGCTTAAACGAATCGAACAATTCGAGCGTAATGAGAAATTTAAAAAATAATCATTATAAATCATCTGAAATTTGATATATTATGTTGTAACCGGAAGTTTAAAAAATATTCATTATAATTTGTCGAAAAATTACATAGCATTGTACCAAAATAATTATTTTGTGTATCAATATTTAATACATATGTAAACTTTAAAAAAATGTACAAATAACTTAAATAGTCGTACAAAAAATTCTAGTTGTCAAATTCCAAATTTTTAAATTCTTCATTGAGTTCATCATCTCATTGTTACTCTCTCGTAACGGCATCGCTCTAATCCTTAATGCATATGAGTTACATTGCCTTGACTTTTTTATAAATCGAGATCTCTTAAAGCACTATGTCCAAATGAATAACAAAGTTCACAATAATTCAAATTGATTCTCTTTCAAAGTTGTTTTTTAAGCGCGGCTTTATATAAAAAAAGGTAAAAATTAGATTTGCCACTAAACTATGAGATCAATGACAAAAACTATCAAATTTTGAAAATTAACAAATTGGCCACTTTTGGGCGATACGACCTTTCATACCCATCCAAAACCACTGACACGCAAATGGCAGTTTAGTGAATTTATCAAAATTATTGCGTAGTGTTAAAATTTTGGAAGGCCATAATTTATTTGCTTGATGGTTTGATTTGGGTGCATTTATGTTGATTTTATAAGCTAGACGCAGTCTAGACAATGAAAAATCCCTGATATTCTCTTAATACACCTGCGTATTCTATCATTTAATAAAAACAAAATATGTTCTTGAGATTAAATTTGTTATCACCTTCTAGAGTTGTAAAATCTGGACAAACTAAAAAAATATGTGTTTTTCATCTATCTGTATTTGATTTGAGTTCAACTTTTTTCCCTAATCATTTTGTAGTGTCATAGGGTAATATCATTACAGTTTATTTTTAAATTTGTAGAATTTTTTTTATTGATGTAAGAATTTTTAATGCATTTTTTTTATTTTTAGAATGAAAAATTATAATAAATTATACCATCATTGAAAAACCAAGAAGAATTATCAAATATTATAAATATGTGGTCAAAAGTTTAAGTTTTCTGATAATATTTGCATGACCAAATAAAATAAAAAAATTAAAAAAAATTAACGTGTCGCGTGCTACATCAACCTGTCACGCCACGTTGAGACACAACAGATGCCACCCACACTCGAGCGTCCGCATCTTCGTAGTTTTAGATGGGTGCGGCAGGTCAAACCACCCGCAAGTGACCAGTTCGTTAATTTTTAAATTTTGATGATCGGTTGGTGACTAAACTCATAATTAAGTAGCAAACATGCAATTTCTCATGAATTAAACATCATAAAATATGTAGAACGAAGTTAATAGATTTGATTACATGTTCTAGTGAAGAATGCTCGTATAACGCTATAAAACAAATACGGCCGAGTCTCTAGATAGCCATCTTTCGTAATCACATAATCGTAGATTCTTTGCACTAGGTACAACGTTAGACTCACATATTGTAATGAAAAATAGCTTTCTTAAGAAGCCTTAGATTTACTCTTGGTACGGTTTTGTTGAAGGGATATAATAGACTAATACTAATATAAATCTCAAATATAATTCATCCTTTTATCTATGAGAGTGATTCTAGAGAATATATCAAATTTTAAACTATGTTAATTAATCTCTTAAACTATAGTACATTACAACAGATACATCATCACCATATTTTTCGTTAATTTTAAAATAATCATCAATTTAGTTAGCATTTTTCGGTGATTTAGTTAAAATTTAACGACTTGTAAATAAATAAAAGTAGTAGTAATAAATTCATACTTTTATGTAACTCATTTAACTTTGTTAAAAATTAGAATTTTCATCGATTTTTAAACATAATTAAAATTAACAAGAAGCGTGATGACAATATATCCGTTGTAATTACAATATAGTTTAACGGATTAATTAAAAAAATTTAAAATTCAAGATATTAGTATTTAGTAACCATTATTCTCATACTTCAAATGGTAGATTAATATTTACCCAAAATATAAAAGACTATAGGGTGGACTGAAACTGATCCGGACCGAACAACTGGACCATAATTGAAAATTTTAATCAAGTTCTGATTTGAACAAAAATAAAAGATAAGATTTGGGTTTATAACATAAGACCGATTTTCGGTTCGGTTTAATATCACAAAATCACGAACAACGAACCGACCCGTTTAAACAATAAATATCCAAACTTCCCATCCGTCTCTAATCTCTTGTCCTCGTGCTGGCGCCGCTCGAGTCCTCAACAGAGGCCTCTCGCCGAAAACGCTGTCGTTTCCCTCCCTCGCTCTCGACAGTCTGCAGTCTCGCTCTCGCTCTGAGAGTCGTTCATTACAGGTAGTCTCTCGTCTCCTCTGTTTCCCTTCTTGACCTCAATTGGGTACTTGGGACTTCCGGCGATTAAAAATGTTGCCAATATACATTGGATCAACTAAGGTAGAAATGCCAATTTTTCCTTCTAGCCTTCTTTTTTCAGATAAGAAACTTTATTTTATGAACGCCAATTTTTCCTTCTAGTCTTCTTTTTTCAGATAAGAAACTTTATTTTATGAACGGAGAAGTACAAAAAGTCTAAGGGGAGAGAGAACTCCACCTGAACGACAAAAACTGATGAAACATGATTTCCTTTTAGTTGGAAACCAACCTACCCAAATGATATTTCTCAAAATTCTTAATAGTTATAAACATGATTTCTTAATTATTTGGAAAAAAATATAATTTCATATGATAGGGAATACTTAGTTAAAGAATCTTGTCCTGCATCAGTTGGTAGGGCTGCTAGAGTTCAAGAGCTGAAGTCGGAGATGGAGATGAGCGAAAACCAACTTCAGATTGACCTTGGTAATCTCTTGGCCTTCGATCCCCATTGCTGCTTCCCTGTCCATCCCTCTTCAAGGTCCTTCCTTGCTCTATGTATCATTGTTAATATGGAAGTTCTGTTTGTTGGTTCTGCTTAATTTTTGCTTTAGTCTATGAATTTTATGTGGATTTACATGTTAATATTTTCAATCTATTCAGGCTTTCATGAAAATGTTTGTCACATGAAAATGTGTTCTTTGAAGACATTTAATTTCTAGTTGTGTTCAAATTTTGTCCTAGGGTTTGAAGACATCCACATGAAAATATGTTCATTGAAGACATCAATTCCACACTTTGAAATGAATCTGCCATCTATAACTGAGTCCTAGGGTTTTATAAATCTGCATCGTTCATCCAATTACTCATTATTTTTTCTAAAAAATTTAGGGAAGACTTGGTGCGGGAATGTCTGCAGAAAGGCACGCAATTAGTTCAAGCAATCGTGACTGATCTTTTTAACATTCCTTCAAATGAAGATGTTGATGGTCCAATTGTTAATTTACCTCCTCCCACGACCAAATTGCCTAGAGAGAAGCATGTAAGTTTTCCATTTTACTTATTTTTACCATCATACAAGAGTTTGATTGTTTCACCCGGACAAGTGTTCATGGAACGGTTTTTCTTCACTTAATTTGGCTAGTTTATTAGCAAAATCTAGTGTTACAAGCTCTTAGGGCATAAATTCTTAAGTTTTCTTCTTACATTTGTTATTTTCTGAACTTTTGATTTTTTTCCAGCTACCAAGGCCTAAACCTCCTACAAAGTGGGAAGTCTTTGCTAAAGCAAAAGGTCTGTTTGCTTTTTCTATTTATTTTGATGTAGATTGGTTGTAAAGGAATTGACCATGTAACATATTCTTCTTTCCCAAGTTATTATGTTGCATTTTTTCTGAATTTAACTAATATTAAATGATGGGCATTTAATATCATTTGTTTGGAGACCAGATGTAATTAAACTGGACTGATGGTATTTAAGGATCCTTGCAGGTATAAAAAAGCGTCAGAAGCATAAGATTGTGTATGATGAAAAAATTGGTTCGTGGAAGCGAAGGTTTGGTTATGACCGTGCAAATGATGAAGAAAAACTGCCCATTATTGATGCCAAGATGACTGATGGTAAGTCTTCTCAGTTCTCAAGCTCTGTCCGTATTATAGATAAATAGTTAATTTATTGATATTATCTGTTGATGTGGGTATGTAAAGGCCCGTTGTAAAAGATGAATGGATAAATATCAATAGTTTACCCCTAGAAAACGTGAATATTGAAATCAATCATTGCTGACTGCTATCATTATCGTAAAAAATTCTGCAGAGCCTGGGAAGGATCCTTATGCTAAGAAAAGGGAAGATAAGAAGAATAGGGTTGAAAAGCAGGAAAAGAATCGTTTACAGAACCTAAAACAAGCTGCAAAAGTTGGTGCTTTGCCAAGGTTTACTCTCTAAACATTGATAACATAATCAATTTTTCAAGTTTTTCTTTCTGAATGTTTAATTATCATAATGGTTAGATAATGACTGACTGGATTTAAAATGTTCTCAATTTCAAGGCTTACATATTATTCCTGTCAGGAATTTTTATGATGCAAATTCTAGCTGATCTATGATTGGCATCTTCATTTCTGTTGTTAAATTTCATACAAGTGTTCTCTAAACAAACTCTATTTGCAGCCATGTTCAACTTGCTGCCACTGCTTTGCCAATAACAGGGACTAAAGCTCCACCAAAGAAAATGTCTAAAGCAGAACTTGGAAATGTGGCAGGAATGGCGGCAACTTCCACAGCCAGTGGAGGAAAGTTTGATAAAAAGTTGCCGGGAGAAAAGCCGGCAAAACATGATGGAAAATATCGCAAGGTTGACTAAAAACATGATGTCTTTCTCCTCAAATTCTTAATTGGACTGTTTGGCTAAAGTTTCTCTCTATGTCCGTGCAGTTTTTACCTGTAGTGGAAAAAACATGGGTAGGTTCCCAAGAAAAAGAGCAGACTGATAAGGTGTTGAGCAGATTGATTTCTAAGAATTCTCAAGATATACTAGACGTCAACAAGGTGCGCAAATTCTTGCTCTAATCTCTCGGTGGATATGAATAGTCTGATTTTCTGATTGCGTTCTTCGTGTGTTCTTCGTGTTTAGGCCGTGAACATGTATAATGTAAAGAATGAAAAGAAAAGAAACAATCGGCAAGGAAAGGGCGGACCGACATCAAGCAAGTTGAAAGTCCGGAAGAATGCTACGAAGAAGTCTTTTAAGAAGGGAAACGGGAAATGAGTTTGATTCTTAACATTTCGGAATCACGTGAGTTGAACATCATTTTTTTTTCTCTGAGAAGAACGAGGTCTATGTTTGATTGAAGTTATGGTTAGATCACCTGATAGATTATTATACGATGATTTGTGCATCGTATAAATACGACTCTCTACCTAGAAAATACTTAATACTGCTTTGTGTTTAACAAGATTATGCTTTGCTCCCTTTTACATCCAACTACTTCGAGATTTGATCTCTGCTCCTTGAGCATTTGTCGAACGAGACCTCATATCGCATTTAGTCATCGAATCTCTCCAATACTCTAAAAGAGACCAGGCTGAATAGCCAATTCGAAGTAAGTTAAGTTCTTCTTTTTACCTATTATTAGAGACTCATTTGACCTTGACCCGGGTTTCTGTTCTGTTTTGGTTTCGATGTTTGAGTGGATTTGAACCGAAGCATTTGATTTTTGGTTCTTCTAACCATAATAGAAACCAGACCAAAAAATTAAAGAAGCCAATGAAACGTGGGTAGCATTAAGTCCAATGAAAGGGGTTGACTTATTGTTCATCCAAAACGTCCCCACCATTTTGGATAGCCTCGAGAACACTGAGAAGAAACTGAATCACCATCCAAAAGAAGCCGCTTCGAAACCCAAGATCAGGGTCAGAACCCAAGTAAAGAAGGAAGTGTACGTTGCTAAAATAATTGGACATCCACGTTCAAAGTTTGAAAACATCCCTCGCACAAACTCACCCAGAGAAACGTGGATCTGGAGAGAGAAAATTCTTATCTTTGCTGGACGACTTCTCTCTCTAGGGAATTGCAATGGAGATCGCGAAACGAATGCAACGTGCTTGCAACTAGTCTCGCTGAAGATTCCCACCTGCGCTGTCGGCTATCACCCGGAGGCCGCAGATCTGACGCTGGACTGGCCGACATGCAGCGATCTGAGACTCATGTAACTGAGAATAAGAAGCTTAACTTGGACTTGAGTTTGAATCAATTGTTTACCTCCAGATATGCCTGCATATAGTTCTTTAAAATGCTTACTCGTGCTAATTTCTCTGAATATTCTTTCGAATGACCAACCAGGTTACTTCGTCAGCAACTCCATTAATCAACAATTTGGTGACGGTTCCGAAAATCAGTCAAAATCTTCCTCAAAAAACTAGTAAATTTTTATTATTATTTATTTCGTTAGTTTAATAATCAATATTAAACACAAAGCTACAATACAAAACGACAAGGTAGTCGAAGAAAAATCCAAGACAGTATTCTTTCTGAAATATTGAACTTTAGATCACCTTATTTCAAATTTATTTTTACGAGATAAACATTCTTACTTTAACCCCTGCAACCATCATTGCATTATTTGATCGAATTTGAGTTGGACAGTTCAAAACTCGATGTTGTTGTAGTTTAGATTAAGTGAACATCGTTTGAACATAAACAGATGAATTGTCAAAATCAAATCAAGCACTCGGGTTTAGTTATTCCAGGAGCTCAAAACAAGGAGGGAAATAATGAGACAAAAAAGATGAACAGTTCTAGTTGACGAGCCTGCAATTATTTCTGATTTCTCCATTGGGTAGGGTTAGTGGCTTCATGTTACCCATCTTGATCATGGAATTGGCAAAATCATGGAAGAACAGATACGGAAATCTCGCGTAACGCAGAACAAGCTTGTCAGTGCCACTGCCGTCGCCCTTGAAAAGGGCTTGATCGGAATGGAGAAGGCCCTTGTACCCCAGCAATGACTTGAAGTAAGCTCCGTCGAAGAAGTTAGAGCTACGATCCAACGGCTGTGTGATGCTGGCTCCACCGGTCGGAGGGCATTTCCTTCGCAATTGGGCAGCGAATCTACGGTCTATGTTGGTGTCATTGTAAGCCCTTGATGCGAACGAAGTGCAGCGGGCCAGCCCGAGCGTGTGGCCACCGGAGAGCGCGACAAGGTCCGTGAGATCGAGGCCATGAGACTGGAAATTGGTAAGGAGCTGCGTTAAGTTGAAGAATGGAGGTGGCAGATTGATGTTTGCGTTGTTCCAGCTTGCTGTTCTTGCATCTCTTCGACCCACCAGAACTCTATACCATGGACCGCCCAGCTGAAGAACAGATAGAAAAATTCATATCACCGCCATTGTTGATGGTTTCAAGCTCATATCATGAAGAAAAAAATCATTATTTTATGCGTACAAGATTAACAGCGTCTCGAGCTGCGACGGCCAAGATATCTGCACAAGACACGACATTTCCACACGCTCTGTTTAACGCACATTTTATCTGATCCACCGCCTCGAATCCTCTCACCGAGTTATTGTTCGGAAAGGCTGTCTTTTCGCCGGTAAAAGTGGGCGTGTCGTCCAGTAAAATTGATCCATCGCAACCCTACATATATTTTTCATGCAGCGCTTAGAAAAACATGCAGATATACCTAGCCAATCAACTTCATTCTAATTTAAACGCCATACTCACGTTAACAAAACAATCATGAAAGTGCAGGCGGAGAAGCGAAGCCCCCATGCGAGCCTCACGACGAAGAGCTGACTTAACAACTTTGCGAATGATTGGCAATGCCTGAGGGCATTTATTGAAGTAGAAGTCAGGAGTAAGTTGAGCCTGTGAAGGGTTCAGAAGAACCAAAGCAAAGACGAAGAAGAAAGAAAGAACACAGGTCGAAGAGGCAGCCATGACTGTTACAGCTCACAAAACTTGTTCTTCACTGCAGTTGTGTGTTTTCCACGAGATGACAAGGGTTTATATACATGAAGAACAGCATCTTCCATCTTTATATTCTATCAGTTTTCGATTCGCAATTGGGTATTTTAAGAGCTTAAGTCATATGGTGTGTGGACTTGTTCAAATGATTACATAAAAAAGGAGTTGAAAATGGATCGCGTTGGTATAGAGTGGAGGGCATAGGCTTGAGCACGATCCGTTTGAAGTCGTTAAATATTGGGTTTCACCAACCCTCATGGTCTTGTTTGATGTGAAGGGTTGATTATTGGTTAGTATTTTATAAGAAAGTGGCTTAGCAAAAATGTGATTAAAAAAAGCTGAAAACCATTGTGCCTTATCATGGAGGATGTGGATTAAGAAACCAATTTGTTCATGTTCGAGACATCAACGGCTAGAGGTATTGTAAGTTAGGAATAGACAACCTGAACCGGCCTGCAAGTTTTGAACAAGATCAATGGGTTCGGTTTGGGTGTTAGATCGAAATGCTGGTCTTCCGGTAGTATCTTGAAGATTGAATCGATGTTTTATTTGGTATATAAATTTTAAAAGAACAGAAACCAAATTGAATTTCCGCACATTTTAGGTTGTGATATTCACTCTTTAGTCGTCCTTCTCCTAGCTCATAAAATAGTAGATTACCCTAGCTGAATTCATCATAATCTCCTCCTCGCTTGGCTCAATTTGGTGTGTCTATAGAATTTCGTTAGAATTTTATTTATTTTTTTTATAAATTAATATAAGTTAGAGTCGCAAAACTTAGCAATTATATTTAGGGCTGGGCAACCCGAACAGGTCCTTAAGGTCTGGCCCAAAACTGTAAGGGCCGGGCCGGGTACGAGTAGGATAACAGATAAAAATATGAATTTCGTGTTCAGGTAAACGGGTATAGAGTCCGGGTACCAAGTATTGTTAAAATACTTGATACCCGTGTTTAATACTTCTAGCCCAGCCCAGCCCTACTTATATTTTCCTTTTAAGGTGGAGCATTTACTTCTCTCTCTCTCTCCTCTGAATCGCGAAGCTTCGATCGCAGAGAGTCTGAAGGACTCAAAGCCTAGCCGATCACGCCTCGTCTTGGTTTATGAGGTTGGAAATTTTGTCTCCTTTTAATTTTATGTCTTTTGTCTTTGTGATTTCGGCTAGATCCGTCTCTTTTTTGACTTCGTCTCGCAAAATTTGATGTTTTGAATCTGAGTTATCCGGTAGATGTTAATGATCTTTATACATGAGAAGGAATTTCTTTGAGAACCTATCTAGAAATTTTTATAATGAAGCTCAATTATGTCACTTCAAAATTTTGAAACGGAACTCTATATGTTCCGCTACGTTTTAACTTTCTTTGATAGTTTTACATAGAATCTAACCGACTCTTTGGGTTTCTTTTAAGACTGAGAATAAAATGAGAAAAAACGTCCATTTCTTGCATAATGTGTTTTTTTTTTAAATTTCGACCTTATTATTTATCTTCACGATTGTTTGTTAAGGTTTTGAAGTACTTTTTCATTCTAAAAATTGTTTCTTTATGTTGAAATGTGGTGTCGTGAACTGATTTTCTTTTAACTTTTTTTTTTCTAATCCATCAATTTCCTCACCCACATCATATTTTTGGAATTAGGTTTTTCAATTTCTTTTTCTGAACAAGCGACTCAACGATCAAGTCCTCGACCACCTACTGATCGTAAACGTAAGTATCGTTTCATTTAAGCAAGTTAAACATAGAATCATTTTTTAGTTTTAATTTATGCAAAAAGAAGTTAAATTACCAACTGATTGTTGTGTGTTTATATTCATTTTTTTTTCAGGATGAAGTCGCAATCAAGTGTAAGCCCTAGTAGTACTTCCAAAAAATGAACATTTAGATTCGTAGTTTGGGAGCATTATACAATCATGGAAGAAAGTGATCCTACTGATCCGAAGGTTAAGTGCAACTACTGTGAGCAGCTCTTTGCTTGCCACTCGATTAAGATTAACACGTCCAACTTGACTCGTCATTTGAAGACTTGCAAGAAATATTTGCATACAGTATATGCAAAACAACGGATGTTGCCTTATATTAAAAGTCAGGCAGTGGAAGCCACAACCAACACGTTCACGCAGGAAATTGGACGTGATGATTTAGCTAGAATGCTAATAACTGATGAATTGCCAATAGGATGGTTGAGTGGATCAGTTTCCACAAATATTCGAAGACTTTAAATCCCTCCTTCGTCATACCATCGCGTAGGACGGTAACAAGAGACATAGAAAAGATTTACCAGCAAGAGAAGAGTCGATTGAGAGGTTACATCAAAAAAAGTAGTCAACGAGTCTGTTTGACAATAGACACATGGACTTCCAACCAAAACATGAACTATATGGTAACGACTGGCCATTTTATTGATGGTAATTGGAAAGTACAAAAGAAGATTTTGAACTTCTGCAAGATCGAAGATCACAAAGGAGAAACAATTTCAAACATGCTTCAAAAACAGATGCAAGATTGGTCGATTGAGAAGATTTGTACCATAACAGTTGATAACGTATCTTCGAACGACAATGCCATTGGATAGTTGGTGAGGATCATGCGGCATGGGAGTGCGGTGTTATTAGATGGGGAACACGTTCATGTGAGTTGCTTCGCGCACTTTCTTAACCTAATTGTCGCAGAGGGCGTTAAAGACCATCAAGGTGCAATTGATAAAGTGCGCAAAGTGGCGCTTTATGTCAAATCTTCACCACAAAGACTATGGGCTTTCAAGACTTGTATAGAAAGCCTCAACATACAATTTAAGGGTAATGTTACACTTGACGTGGCAACGAGATGGAATGCTATCTATTTGATGCTGGACAATGCANCAAGTATCCAATATTAAGTCGAATTGCAAGAGATGTGTTAGTCATTCCGATATCGACAGTCGCTTCAGAGTCGGCATTTGGTTGTGGGGGACGCATCGTCGATTCATCACGTACCTCCCTATTGCCGACTACAGTTGAAGCAATTATATGCACGGAAAGTTGGATTCGTTCAGAGGATTCAGCGGTCACCTCGTCTCCGCCTCCGCCTCCAATTGTGGATGATTATGAAACAATTGATGAAAGCATGCGGCATCGTTCAATATTAACTTTTGACTTTGATTTTATTTTCTAACTCGTAATTGTATTATATTTTCGAACTCTTTATTTCATGTTAGTTTTTAACTCATTATTTTATTTTATATAGAAATGACATCCTACAATCATCCGACATCGACTGATGAAGCGTTTATGGAAGATTAAGAAAATGAGACAATTCTTAAATGAAGATAAGTTTATAACAATGATAGATTGTGTACTTTTAAATGTTTCGGTAGTTGGTTGTTTAATGCACTTTTGAGTTGAGTTTTTTCTTGATGTTTTTTTCGTTGTAAGTTTTTTAATGTAATTTTGCGATTTTCTTAACGTATTTTTGGTTGTTTCGGTAGCTGATACTTTGAAATGTATTTTTACGATTTTTTCGATGATATTCTATTTTTTTTCCATCAAAACCCAAATATACTCGAATCTTACCCGGAATACCCAGATATGGGTAAGCAACATTTCGGAAAAGTTTAAATTTCGGATAGACCCAAAAATACCCGGAATACCCGAATCCGGGTATTTTTCCATTTTTTCGAGTAGGTCTGGGTTTTGGGTACTGCTTCATACCCGATACCCGAACGGACCGGGTATTTTTTTAAAATACCCGGCCCGTTAACCGTTTGTCCACCCTTAGTTATATTTTGATATCTATAACAAATTTGTTCTTCTGCTCGTAGTTTTTTTCCGAATGAATTTTTTCACGTTAAATCTTTTGTCTTACTATTATCTTTTTTTCGATCATCGTTCGATTTATCAACAGCTTCACTGTCCTTCTCCAAGCTCACAAAGTAGTAGATTACCCTTGTTCACTTCATCATAGACGTCCTCACTTCTCGGGCTCAATTCGGGTCGACCTCAGTTCCTAGCTGCTAGATTCGGCCTCATTTGAAAATGCTTTTATTGTTCACATTGGTAGTAAGTAATTTGAACCAAACAAATGCATTGCTCGTTTCCATTGTGGTCCGGATAATTATCATCCATGCACGTTAAAAATAAGGATATAGTATTAGGATTTCCTTATTTAGGATTTGATGTGCATGAATTTCTTATTTCCTTTTGATCTTCCAACTCATCATCAACCTAAACTTATTAAATACTAATAATAACATCTGCAAAATTAAACGATAACTTTCGAAATATATTATAAGTAATGCTGGTAAAACATCGCTTATTATTATATTTCTACTCGGATTTCCGATCATTATTATTATGTTTTAGAAATCATAATAAACTTGCAAAAACATTAAATTCTTACTTGGATTTCCGGCAATCAAGATACGTAAAACCCCATGTTATTAAGTCTTTTTCACGACTTAACTACTTGTAATTAATATCACTAGAATGTTGAGTCTATAATAATTGATAAAAGAGTAGAATATGAAATAATAATTGATTCAATTAATTTATTAAATATAATGGTACCAAATATATTAAAAGAGTAGAATATGAAACTATCCAAGAGCATATTTTATCTTAGAATATAGTTGAAGAGGGATTAAATCCCGTTTATGGTCAACTCAAGATTGTGAAGATTCAAGCTCCTCAAATTACTTGTTATTTGTAATTTTCGATTCAACGTTCAATCAAATCGATTCGTCCTTCTTGCTTGATCATGTTTTTCCAATAATCTTTCATTCTTCGGGTGAATTCGATATTTGGAGGTTGCTCCGATGGGTTCCGGCAAAGAATTTTCTGCCATCTCCCGCAAAAACCATAGAATAAGATTGACATATTATGACAGAATTTTCTGGATACATATTTAGATCGATCCAAGAAAAAAGCCGATGATTATGACAGAAAAGTTGAACTCTCTTGAAGACTGTAGTCTCAAATGTAAAATATATTGAGTGGTATATATATATATATATATCTAGTCATATCTTTCTAAGCCAGTACCATAAGAGGCTGAGAGGCTGAGACTAGTGGTATGCATAAGCTGTGTTGTCAGCAGCAATGATGAGAAACTCGAGTTCGTCCACCGATCTCGGATGAGCTCGAGACTCAAAAGCATTGACTTTCACTATAAATAGTTATGTAATTTTGATTTGCACTGAAAAATGCTAGAAATGGGTTCAAATGCTGGCTACTAAATTCAAAGTTTCATCGTTTGTCGATCTGTTCACCCGGTTGGCCGCCTTTTCCACCTGTTCAAGAGCAGTAGAAGCTCAGAAACTGAACAAAATCCTTCATAATCATATGAAGCAGTAAAAAAATATAGAATACCTCAGCATTCCAGTTTGTTCTGGCTGTAAGAATTATTAGAGTCAATGTTTGTGCAAAGACTCCTACAACCAATCCCAGCCAAATCCCCTGCAAAAGCAGTCACTGTCTCAGTTTGTATATCTAGAGAGAGAGAGAGTAAATGAGAGAGAGGAGAGAGAGAGAGAGCTTACAGATGCTCCAAGGCTTGTTTTGAAGCCAAGAGCACAACCAAGGGGGAGACCAATCAAATAGTAGGTCCCCAAATTTACATAAGCAACGATACCTTGCCATCCACTCCCAATAGCCACACCTAAAATTCCACCACCAAAACAAAAAATTTCAAAGAACGAATGGGATTATAAAACATTCCGGGAAAACGGGTATATAAAAAAAAAATGGTTTGAATCTTCCACTAACCCGAAAGAATTTGTTGGATCCCATTTAAGAAGACAGAAATGGCTAGGAAAGGTGTTAAGTCGGAAACTGCTAAAATAACTTCAGAATTACTCGAAAAAACCTTGCCTAATGTCAGATGAAGAGCCAATATAATCACACTGAATACTATGCTGATAAGAATGCTCGTTCCATTCACTACAAGCACTGAAAACTTAGCCACTCTTGGATGCCCTGATCCGAGCTCGTTACTCACCCGAACACTGCACAAGTTTTGCAGCCGATTAGTCTCTTCTTTGGTCTTTTACCAACAATAAATAAATAAATGAAGCCAATAGTGCAATTTGCAATAAACCTGGCTGCTGCGCTTAGGCCTAGCAAGAACATAATGTCCCAGTTCAAGTAATTCATGCTGAAACAGTAAAGCAATTTACAAGTTAGTTTATTTACTGAGAATTAGCTGATAATAGACTTATCTGATCTCAGAAGCAAAATAAATGATTTTAAATGTTTTAAAAGTTGGATAATGACAGTCCATAAAAGTCAATTTTCTTTTGAAATACGACAAATTTGCACCAAATGTAAGTAAATACAGAGAAAAAGTCTATCAGAAATCGAAAAGACCTCATTTTTTCAACACAGTAGGAGGGTTTGCTGGCCAAGAATGATTTCTAATGGGAAATTCATTTATTAATGAAAGAAAAATTGCATTACATACCAAACACAAATTGCGTCCAAAGCAATAACAGGATTGGGAAGTAGCCCTGATACGAACACTAGAACTTGGATGTACCATATCTCCAAACTGCATTTATACAACTATTTAGTAATGAGATTGCTAGGATCCTCGTTAGAGAGTTTTTCCTTAGAACGAAGAACTACCTTCATTCCCGTCATATGGTGACAAACAAAAAAAAAAGAAAATAATAATTGAAATAACTTCATCAATTGCTTGATTCTAAGCTCTTAGGATTGACGTTTTTAAATAGGCTACAAAATAACTTAATCAATTTAGAAAATATTAGAAATAAGAAATTAGTCATATATATAGTAATTCAAAAATAAGAAAAATAACAACTTAGGAAATACAAACTTAACTAAAATAAAGAAGACAAATTATTTCCTAATTCAAATTAGGAAGATAAACTATTTAGATTTTCTTTCAAAAATAACGTTTCCCTACGAAAGAGTCCGCTGGTATTATGCCCGGATGCCACAATAATTTCACAAAAATTGATTCATCTTTCTTCTATAAGTTTCTTGAATTGATTAAAATCCATTATATATTTTTAGTTGCAGAACAAATTATATTCAGAAGGGTAGCTTTTGAAATGCTTAGAACCCTTGGAAATTTAACTCTATCTCATTAATCATAACTTTTAGACTTATCTATGAAACTATTCTTATATCAATGAAGCCAAGTAGGACTCAATATTGGTAATTCCCTGCTAACCAAGTACTGAGAGTTATCTAGATCTGAATAATCAAGAACAGGTCTCAAAAACACATATCTTGAAACTCTGTAAGCTGTTCAAAACATCATTTATTGAAATTTTCATTTTTCTAAAGTTACTTTTTTAGTAACCAAAATAGGGAAGTGAACATACCACAGCATAGTTGCAGAAGAAACAGTGATCTTAAAATAAGGCCAAATTCCCGAGAAAGCTTTTAGAGAAAAGCCGGTCCAAGTTTCTTTGCAAGAGGGGGTAAAAATGATGTAGAGGGCATTGATAACAGCCAGAAGCCACCATGAAAAGCTAAGAGTCAAGGAAGCTCCAATAAGGCCATAATTCAACACATAAATCACTATCCAACTGAGAAGAACATGGAGAAGGAATACTCCAACAGCCATGTAAGCCAAAGGGTTTACAATATTCTGAGCTTGAAGAAACCTCTGCATGGGGCAGCTTATAGCAAATGCATAGATTTGAGGGATCAACCCTCTTGCAAAGATTTGGCCTTGCTCGGCGACGCTTTCTGATTGGCCGATCAGTATCAGCACCCAACCAGAGTACCAATAGAGAAATGTGAGAATTATAGCAGCTCCTAAATGTAATACAATTGCTCTTTGCAGTATAATTCCCATGGCTGAGTATCTTTTAGCCCCATAAGTTTGCCCGCATACCGTTTGCACGGCACTTGCCATCCCCAGCTGTAATCCAGAAGTTAAACAATTCAATTTGGTAGTTTTTTTTT
>QAOC01018049.1:0-42832 GCA_003255005.1 Begonia fuchsioides
AAAAGTTCCAAGGTTACATAGTTCCCGAACCAAAGTTTCGTGGTTCCAGGATTTAGAATTTTGGGTTCCAAGGTTCTAGAATTCAAGGTTTAGTGTTCCAGGGTTTGAGGTTCCAAGGTTACAGGGTTCCAGAATTAAAGGTTCACAGTTCTAGGGTTTAGAATTCTGGGTTCCTAGGTTCCAGGGTTCCAGAGTTAGGGGTAAAAAATTTCTAGGATCTCGAGGTTCAAGGTTTAGGGTTTAGGGTTTTAGGGTTAAATTTCAAGGGTTTAAGGGTTCTAGAGTTTAAAAGACCAGGTTTAAGTGTTCTAGGGTTTAGAGTACAAAGTTCTAAGGTTTAGGATTGAAGGTTCCAAGGTTCTAAGGTTTAGGATTCATGGTTTGGCTCAAGATTTAAGGTTCCAAGGTTCCAAAATTTAAGGTTAAGGGTTACAAGATTCAAGTTAAAAATTCTGAGGTTTAGAGTTCCAGAGGTAAGGTCCATTGTTCCAAGGTTTCTTAGTTCCAAGGTTCAAGGTCCATTGTTCTAGGGTTAAGGGATTGGATTTCTAAGGTTCAAGGTTTAGAGTTCTAAGGTTCAAGGTTCCATTGTTCTGAGTTCTTTAGTTCAAAAGGTTTTAGGATTTTAAGTATAGGGTTCAAGGTTCAATGTTGCGTTCAAGGTTTAAATGCTCCAAGGTTCGAAGATCCATGGTTTACGTTTCAGGATTTTAGGTATCTAGTGTTCAGGGTTTAGGGTTCTAGGGTAGGGTTCACAGTTCAAGGGTTCAGGGTTTTGGTGTTGCATTGTTCCACGGTTCTAGGGGTAAGGGTTCAAGGTTCAAGTGTAACACCCTTGCTTTTTGTGTATGGTACAATGATCATGTGATTTAGTTTTGATGGTACGGTAAATTAGAAGTTGTAATCGATGAAGGGAGAAAAAAAAATTGTTACGTGTATGAAGGATTTGAAGGAAAGTTAGAATAAAAAACTCTCAATCATAAGATTAACCTAAGTTAATTAGTGATAATTAGAATGGACACCTCCTACTTGAATGGACACCTTATGCATTCCTCCACCTCCACCTGAATTTTATGTGTAAAAATAATATAAATAAAAATGTTATTATTAAAGTTAAATAAATATGATTAGTGAATTTGGGGAGCAGCTTAAGTGGGGTGGAATGAGGAGAAAACACCTCATGCTTTCTCCACCTCCTCCTTAGCTTTTTATGAAGAGGGTTTCCAATCAGATGGGGAAAGCCACGAAATTCCTCTCCTTCTCTCAATTTCTCTCTAATTTTGTAGGAGAAAAGTGAAGATTTAAGGATAGTTGAAGTGTGTGAGGGTATTTAGTGCATAAAAGTGAGATTTAGTGCACTATTGAAGCAAGAAAAGAGGAAAACAGGGAAGCCACGAATTTGGAAACTTTGGTGCAATTTTTCTTTCCTTTAAGGTATCAATTCTTACCCTATATTGATATCTAAGTGCTTGGGTTGGTTCAGAATAGTTGTTGGTGCATGAATTTTAAAATTATATCAAGATTGCCCAATTTCAGACAAATCTGTACAGTTTTAGAATTTGAATTATTACAAGGTTTTTGAGTGGTAATTTTATTTTACTTTCTTCAGATGACTTAAATTAGACATCTTCAAAAAAGTTATGACACTTGAATCATCGTAATTAGACTTGTGTATCTCAAGTTATAGTTGTTGTAAGTTACTGCAAAACAGGGTATATCCGAGATTGCTCACTCAATTTTCTTTTATGTATTAAGGTTACCAAGTGATAAGTGTTGAAGATTAAGGGATTAAGTGATCAACTTAAAGCTAAGGACTTCAAGTAAGTAACTCTGAATGTCTTTGGCCCAATTGGGACTACAATATAAAGAGTAGACTTTATGGATTATGATTTGAATTGATTAGGTGCTAGATTAAGTATGGATAATATTCTGTTGGGGTGTATTGCACAATACACCGACCAAAACTTTTGGGATTGTTTGTGTGCTTGTTTGCAATTGTTTGATGATTGATATGTTAAGTTAAATTTAATATTATCATTATAGGTTATATGAATGTTGTATGTCATGCATATGTACAATTGATCATGCATCATGTCTATGAAAAGAACAAAAATGTTTTACATGCATGGTTTTCATGATGATTCAACCAGATATTGTGGAGGGAGTAGAGTAAGGCTGTCTCGAGGGAGGCCATATGGTGCCAATCCTCTATTCTGTAATCTTCAATATTTGATACATAAAGAATGTAAGTATCAAGCTATGGGTGGGATGGAATGAGCTGTCTTATGGATCGGGCCATATAGTGCTCATGAACTATCCTAAATGGACCAAATGGTGTTCATTGGGCTGCCCGTGAAGAAGTCCAAATGGTGCTTTTCCCTCCCTGTACGTTTTGACGCCCACACCAAAGTAAAAGTATCAAGAAATCAAATGAAACGAAAATGGAACATGTTTTAAGAAATGCATATTCATGTAGGCATTAAGGAATCATGTATGGTTATTTACTGAGCCTTAAGCTCATTAGATTAAGCTTTGTATTGTAGGTGATGAGATTAGTGGTGAGGAGGTTTTTCCTTATCATTGATACAACGTGGTGGAGGAGGTATAGCCGGTGCTGATGCTTGGATCGTTAAGTGACGACCGGTGGGAGATGTATTTTGATGTTTAGTGTTTTCGAAAAATGTTTTGAAATATGTAATGTTTAAAAGCGATTGACAATACATATTTATCAAAGTTTGTAAATTAACCTTATGTTTTGAACGAATACAATGCTTGATTAAGAAATTTTATATGGTTAATTGGTGTTCTTATGGAATGGATTTAACTATCATTAAGTCTTCCGCTGTAGTTTTTATAAAATATGTAAAAATAGTATTTTCTTATGCATAAAAAGCAAGTATGAAAATGGGATGTGACATTAAGGGTTCAAGTGTTCATGTTTAAAAGGTTTTAACATTTAGGGTTCTAGGGTTCCAAGGTTCCTTTTTTTTAGGGTTCAAGGTTCATGGTTTCATGTTCATGGCTTCAGGGGTTTAGGGTTCTGGATTTAGGATTTAGGATTCTACGGTTTATGGTTCAGGGTTTCAGGGTTCCAGGGTTCATGATTCACGGTTCCAAAGTTCATGGTTTCAAGGTTCCCAAGTTGAGGGTTTCAAGGTTCCCAAGTTGAGGTTCCCAAGTCGAGGTTTAAGGTTCAAGGTTCAGGTTTAGTGTTCCAAGTTACAAGGTTAAGGATTCTAGTGTTAATGGTTCAAGGTTGCAGGGTTCTAAAGTTTAAAGTTTAGGGTTCTAGGGTTCAAGGTTCTAAGGTTGCAAGATTCCAGGGTTCATGTGCTCATGGTTCAGGGTTTGGTGTTCCACGGTTTAGTGTTTAGTGTTTAGGGTTCAGGTTTTTAGTTCAAGGCTTTGAGGGTTCCAAAGTCAAGGGTTAAGGGTTCTATGGTTCAGGATTAAGGTTACAGTGTTCAAAGTTTTAGAGTTCAGGGTTTAAGGTTCTAGAGTTCCAGGGTTTAGGTTTTATGGTTCCTGGTTTATGATATAAGGGGTCTAAGGTTTTTGGTTTTAGGGTTAAGCGTTCAATATTCAAAATTCATGGTTCCAAGGTTGAGGATTCTAGGGTTCAAGGTCTATTGTTTAAGGTTCAGAGTTTATTGTTTAGGGTTCCAAAATTAAGGGGTAGGTGTTCCAAGTTCATGGTTCTAGGTTCAAAGGTTCCAAGCTTCCATGGTTCAGGGTTCAGAGTTAAGGGTTTAGGGTTCAAGGTTCTAGGATTCAAGATTCCATGGCTACAGAGTTCTAGTGTTCAGAGTTTATGGTTTAAGGTTTAAAGTTCTAGGGTTCAAGGTTCCAGGTCCAAGGGTCGAGGGTTATGGGTTTAGGCTTCCAAGTTTCAGGTTCTAGAGTTCACGATTCAAGATTCAAGGTTCCAGGGTTTAGTGTCTAGGGTTTAGGTGTCCAGGGTACTAATGTTGTTTAGGGTTCCAAGTTTCATGTTTCTAGGGCTCAATGTTCATGGTCTAGAGGTTGGTTATGGGGTTTTAAGGGTTCCATGGTTCTAGGGTCTAAGGTAGAGGTTCCAAGGTTCATGGTTCTAGGCTGCTAGGGTTTTAATGTTTAGGGTTCAGAGTTCCATGGTTTAAGGTTCAATGTTCCAAGGTTCTAGGATTCATGATTTAGGCTTTCAATGTTTAGAGTTCTAGGATTCAGGGTTCATGTTCAAGGGTTCTAGGTTCCAAGGTTCAAGGTTCATAGTTTTAGGATTCTAGAGTTTAGGATTCCAAGGTTCTAGTCTCCAAAGAAAAGGGTTCTAAGGTTCAAGGTTTACGGTTTCAAGGTTTAGGGTTCCAAGGTTCAAGGGTTCATGATTCAGTGTTCCATGGTTCAGGGTTCCAAGGATGCAAGGTTCCAAGGTTCATGGTTCAGAGTACTAGGGTTTAAAGTTTAGGGTTCTAGAGTTTAGGGTTTCTGGGATTAAAGTTTCAAGGTTCATGATCCAAGGTGTCCAAGTGACACGCTCCACGAATGCGGAAGTGTCGGGATAGGAGAAAGCAATGCAATCTGCCAATGAGAAGAAGGACTAAAACAGAAACAGGGGATTGTGGCAGTTAGAACTCCAATTGCATACAGGCTTTTGGGCTGAAATTTTGGGGACTTAGACTTTAGGGAAGGAACTGAGTTTGGTCAAGATTTAGAGTGAAAGCACGTGTGGATCATAAAATGGCACGGGGACACATTTAGATGCACAAACAGACAAAATTACCAATTGGCAGAGCATTAGGTGGGAGAGACGTCTGCACAACTCCAAATGCCGGTGACCTGAGAAGGTGAAATTTGGCAGAAACCAATTTCAACGAAAGAGGAATGAATTGCACTTGGTTAGAGGGAAAAAGCACGGGTAGAATAAAAGATACGAGGGATTGAAAATTGGTCGACAGAACTGTCAAAATTCAGGTACTCAGGTGAAGGACAGAGGATAGATGCATGCACAACTTTTAATTGGGGTGACCTGGGAGTGAGATGAATAGCCAATACTTCAAGAAGTGAAATAAGAACTCACAGCCAGATTTTGAGGATTTTAGCACGAGGGAAACAGAAAATAGCACGGGAGACACTTTTGGGAGTAAAACAGATTAAGTGAGGAGGAAGGTTGGAATAAAGGCTAAGTGACTCTAGCAAGGCACCAACACCAAAGACAACAAGGAAGATTGGATATTACTCACCAAAATCCCAAGAAGCCGTGAGAAAAGAGGGTTTGAGAGCTTCAAAGCTTCTGCAAATTTTCCAATACTTTTCTGTCCTTCAAAATGCTAAGAAGAGAAGAATAAAACCCTTCTTTCCACGAGCTACATGGAGAAAATAATTAGTACCTACGTTTCAAAGTACTTAGCAAACCTAAAAGCATGGAAAGTGGGCCCCTCCTTTGAAAGTACCTAGGTTGTTCTGGCAAGGAACATTATGGACTTCGGTTGTCAATTCCTTCTCTTCAAATTCCCAATGCAAGCAATGTTTGGGAAACTCTTTGTCATGAGTTGAGGGAGCATCTAAGAGGTCCGAAGGGGGAAATGTCACACCTGCAAAATCGAAAAACATGTTAGCAAAACTCCTTGCTCGGCTACGGGTGGTCATTCCCTCTGGCAGATGCTGGCGCCCGGGCATATCATCCCCTCCGGGTGATTGAGGATTTCTCACCTTAGTATGCATGGCTTGGACTTGTTTAGCTTTTTGCACTCCATCGGGGTTGGCTAATTCATGGCTCGGCAAAGGGATCAAATCCAAGGGAGTTGAGGGGTTGAAGCCGTAAACAACCTCAAATGGAGAGGCTTGAGTTACACTATGCACACTTCGGTTGTATGCAAACTCCACATGAGGCAATTGTGCATCCCAATCCGAGAGCCTTTTCCCCACAATGCTCCTTAGCAAGGCTCCCAATGTGCGGTTTACAACTTCGGTTTGGCCATCTGTTTGGGGATGAAAGGAGGTACTATACATCAATTTAGTCCCGAGCTTCCTCCACAAAGTCTTCCAAAAAGAATTTAAAAATTTTATATCTCGGTCCGAGACAATAGTAGAGGGAACTCCATGTAGCCGGACAATTTCTTTGAAGAACAAGTCGGCCACTTGATTATCATCATCGGTCTTGTGGCAAGCAACAAAATGTGCCATCTTGGAGAAACGATCCACTACCACCATAATTGCTTGTTTTCCTCTAGGGGTCCGAGGCAGCCCCAAAACAAAATCTATTCTCCCATCCACCCAAAGTTGAGAAGGTACCGGTAATGGCATGTATAAACCTTGTGGGAGCACTCGGCTTTTAGCTTTCTTGCACACAATGCATCTTTCTACCCACTGGTGCACATCTTTGATCATGTGGGGCCAAAAGAAGTGATCTTTAACTATCTCTAAGGTCTTCTTTTCCCCAAAATGCTCTGCCAAGCCTCCACCATGAGCTTCCTTGATTAATGATTCCCGAAGGTTACATTTTGGAATGCAAAGTTGTCCTCCTTTGAATAGATAGCCATCAGCTAGGTGGTAGGCACAACTTTCTTTATTCAAACACTTTTCATACAACTCTTTGAAGTCGGGATCCTCTTGGTAAGAAGTCTTTATCCACTCAAATCCCAAGATCCGGGAAGTGAGCTCGGTAAGCAATACAATCCTCCTTGAGAGGGCGTCGGCCACCACATTTACTTCTCCCTTTTTGTACTTGATAATGTATGGAAACCTTTCAAGAAACTCCACCCATTTTGCATGTGTCTTGATGAGTTTCCCTTGGCTTCTAATGTGCTTCAAGGCTTGGTGGTCCGTGTGTATAATGAACTCCTTAGGAAGAAGATAATGCTGCCAAACTTCAATTGTCCTCATCAAAGCATACATCTCCTTATCATAAGTAGAATAATTCAAGGCTGCCCCCTTTAGCTTCTCACTAAAATAAGCCACGGGTCTTCCTTCTTGCATTAGAACGGCCCCTATGCCAAGCCCCGAGGCATCACAATCTATTTCAAACACCTTGTTGAAGTCCGGGAGCATAAGAAGAGGAGCATTGCAAAGAGCATCCTTGATTCGATCAAAACTAAGTTGACAATCCGGGGTCCATTCAAAATCCTTCCCCTTCTTAGTGCAATCCGTGAGGGGGGCCACAATGGTGCTAAACCCCTTTATAAACTTCCTATAAAATGAAGCTAGACCATGGAAGCTCCTAATGTCCGAGACACACTTAGGGATCGGCCATTCCCGAATTGCCTCTATCTTGCTTTGGTCTACTTCTATTCCATCCTTAGAAAGTATGAATCCGAGAAAATGCACCTTTTCTTGGACAAAAGAACACTTCTTTAAATTGCCAAACAATTGTGCTCTTCTAAGTGTATCAAATAGTGACCGAAGGTGTGCCAAGTGTGCCAAATAATCTCCACTATAAACCAAGATATCATCAAAGTAAACTATCACAAATTTTCCCAAATATTCTTTCAGCACATGATTCATCAAACGCATAAAGGTGCTAGGGGCATTAGATAGCCCAAACGGCATAACTAACCATTCATATAAGCCATACTTGGTTTTGAAAGCCGTTTTCCATTCATCTCCTTCATACATCTGTATTTGGTGATAGCCACTTTTGAGGTCGATCTTTGAGAAGAAAGCAGCCCCGCTAAGCTAATCCAAAAGATCTTCCAGCCGCGGTATAGGAAACCTATACTTGATGGTAATGTGGTTGATGGCCCGGCTGTCAATGCACATCCGAGAGGAGCCATCCTTCTTTGGCACCAAAAGTGTAGGAACCGCACAAGGACTAAGAGACTCCCGGATGCACCCCTTCTCCAAGAGCTCTTGTACTTGATCATCAAGCTCTTTAGCCTCCTCGGGGATCATTCTATATGCTAGCCGGTTAGGAAGAACCACTCCCGGTTGGAGATCAATCTGGTGCTCAATACCTCGGATTGGAGGTAAACCGATTGGCAGCTCTTTGGGAAACACGTCTCCATACTCTTCTATGAGTGCAAAAACTTCTTCCAGAGCGCCTCCTATTTCTTCCACTCTTTCCAGGGTGCAACTTGAAGTAACTCCCGGGAGAGCTCCTTTTTGTTAATGAACAGAACCTTTTTGGAGGAGTTCTCCCTTTTCATTTTCTCATCTCTAGCTATGTCCCCGGGTGCTAGAGGTGCTAGTTTAATGTGCTGGTTCTCCCATACAAATGAATACTCATTTGACAATCCATTGTGCAAAGCACACCTATCAAATTGCCACGGCCTCCTGAGTAGAATGTGGCTTGCATCCATTGGTAGGCCATCACAAATTACAGCATCCTTGTAACTCCCAATTGAGAACTCAATTCTTGTGCGTTTGGTCACTTTAAGATCTCCTTCATCATTTAGCCATCGGAGTCTATAAGGATGTGGATGCTCCTCGGTTAGAAGTCCTAGCTTCACAACAAGCTCGCTGGATGCTACATTGGTGCAACTCCCTCCATCTATGATTAGGGAGCACACTTTATCCTTGATCAAACATCGGCTATGGAAGATGTTCTCTCTCTGGCTAGGTTTGGGTCGGCCATTTGTTGTGAGGGTCCTTTGGATCAAAATGAGGAGGGGGCCTTCTTGCGCTCGGCACACCTCCTCAATAGGTTCGGCCATTGGTTCATTCTCGCCCTCTATTGGGTCATCTTCACTAACAACTTCACCACTACTTTCAAGGAGCACCATGACTCTCTTATTAGGACATTGTGCAGCAATATGCCCTAATTCAAGACACTTGAAACACTTTATATCTCTTGACCATGGCTTGTTAGTATCTTCAAATGGTTTATGGGGAACATCTTTCTTTAAGCCCACGGTTTTGGTTGGAAGGTCTTGTTCTCTTGTCTTAGAGGTGGCTTGTAAGGTGTGTTGTCGGCCGGGGTTGGTTTCACCACAATTTTCTTGCCCTTCTTCTTGTGTTGCCTTTCCACCCGCAAGGCTAATTGTATGGCGGCATCCAATGAATTCACTATTTGTAATTCTACCACATCTCCAATATCTTTGTGCAATCCCCTTAGGAATCATGCTAAAATCTGTTCTTCTGGCTCCTCAAGATCACATCAGATCTGCAAGGTCTCAAACTCCATCAAATAGTCTTCGACCGAGAGGTGCTCTTGTTTCAAATTTTGGAGTTGGTAAAACAACTCTTGTCTATAGTGGCTAGGGACAAATCTCCTCTTCATGTGCATCTTCATGGTTCTCCAAGTAGTTATCTCTTCTTCACGGTCACGCCTCCTTTGTGCTCTCAAACTATCCCACCATAAGCTTGCATAACCGTGGAGCTCCAAAGCTACTAGCTGCAATTTAGACTTCTCCGAGTAATTGTAACAATCAAAGACTTTGTCTACTTTATCTACCCAAGTCAAATATGCATCTCCATCACAAGAACCATTAAATGGGGGAACACTTAACTTCACATTCCTCAAATCATCCTCACGGGGTTGTCTATCCCGTGGTTCAAACTCATCCTCCGAATCTTCAACTTCATATAATCGGGTTCGAGCTCCTCCGGCTCTATTACCGAGAGTAACCGGGGGAGGTGGCTGTGGAGGATTTGGAGTCTCCATCCTTTGCAACAATATGTCCAACCTTCGGTTGATGCCATCTATTTGGCTCTGAAAATCGGACTCACGTTCTTCAGATGATGTTGGCGGAGGAGGTGGTTCACTTGTGGAAGGGAGGTCTCGGCTAGGCTGTAAAACAGCCCCACTCCGAGTGGTCATGCCACCACTTTTATGAGCCATTGAATCAGTGGAAAGGAAGGTTCAATAGTAGGGAAAACAAGGAAAGGAAGCGCTGTGCTCTGATACCAAATGACACGCTCCACGAAAGCAGAAGTGTCGGGATAAGAGAAAGCAATGCAATCTGCCAATGAGAAGAAGGACAAAAACAAAAACAGGGGATTGTGGCAGTTAGAACTCCAATTGCATACAGGCTTTTGGGCTGAAATTTTGGGGACTTAGACTTTAGGGAAGAAACAGAGTTTATTCAAGATTTAGAGTGAAAGCACGTGTGGATCATAAAATGCCACGGGGACACATTTAGAGGCACAAACAGACAAAATTACCAATTGGCAGAGCATTAGGTGGGAGAGACGTCTGGACAACTCCAAATGTCGGTGACCTGAGAAGGTGAAATTTGGCAGAAACCAATTTCAACGAAAGAGGAATGAATTGCACTTGGTTAGAGGGAAAAATCACAAGTAGAATAAAAGATACGAGGGATTGAAAATTGGTCAATAGAACTGTCAAAATTCAGGTACTCAGGTGAAGGACAGAGGATAGATGCATGCACAACTTTTAATTGGGCAGACCTAGGAGTGAGATGAATAGCCAATACTTCAAGACGTGAAATAAGAACTCACATCCAGATTTTGAGGATTTTAGCACGAGGGAAATAGAAAATAGCTTGGAGACACTTTTGGGACTCAAACAGATTCTCGGGTAAATTAAGATGGCAGTAACCAATAAGAAAACAACCAAGAACCAAAATACATAAACGGGAAGCAGGCTATATGACTTCCAAGCTTACCTTGATCCTAAGCAATTGAGGAGGAAGGTTGGAATAAAGGCTAATTGACTCTAGCAAGGCACCAACACGAAAGACAACAAGGATGATTGGATATTACTCACCAAAATCACAAGCCGTGAGAAAAGAGGGTTTGAGAGCTTCAAAGCTTCTGAAAATTTTTCAATACTTTTCTGTCCTTCAAAATGCCGAGAAGAGAGGAATAAAACCCTTCTTCCCACGAGCTACATGGAGAAAATAATTACTACCTACGTTTCAAAGTACTTAGCAAACCTAAAAGCATGGCAAGTGGGCCCCTCCTTTGACTTCGACACTTCAAGGAGAGATGGAACTCTAAGGTATGGTGTACCCCCATTCCTTAATGTTCCCTTATCTTTCCCACTTGCTTCCACGTAATTTAGCACGAAAGTAAAATGGATGACAAGTTTCTTGCATGGTTTCTACGAAAAACCATGCAACTATTTTACAAAAGGTACAAGTAATTCAAGCAAAGCAAAATATCTCCTAGAAGTGAACAAGCACACCCTCAATGCTGATCCACCATTGCCTTGGATTTTTTGGACTCTAATCTCTTCTCGGGTTTGTTGGCCTCCAAGCCGAGCTCAAAGTGTGGAAAGGTTTTAGGCATGGCTTGGTCCACTACTTGAAGGAGTGCTCAAAACTAATCGGTTTTGTTCAACTGTATCCTCTTTGGGCCACCCTTGAACAACTTCCTCCTTGGTCCACAATTGTATAGCTTTCCCTCCTATGCTAGCCATAGTGTAGTCGGTATTCCCTTCCTTCGGAGTGGGTCAAGGCCGAGGCTCGGGTAGGTTGTTCCGGCAAGGAACATTATGGACTTTGGTTGCCAATTCCTTCTCTTCAAATTCCCAATGCAAGCAATGTTTGGGAAACTCTTTGTCATGAGTTGAGGGAGCATCTAAGAGGTCCAAATGGGGAAATGTCACACCTGCAAAATCGACAAACATGTTAGCAAAACTCCTTGCTCGGCTACGGGTGGTCATTCCCTCCGGCAGATGGTGGTGCCCGGGCATATCACCATGGTTCAAGGGTCAAGGGTTCTGGGGTCCAAGTTCATGGTTCAAGGTTCTAGAGTTGAGGGTTTCATGGTTTAGGGTTCTAGGGTTTCAAGATTAAAGTTCAGGGAGCAAAAACTTGTTTGAAAGTTTAATGTTCTATGGTTTAAGTGTTCCAATAATTAGGGTTCATGATTAAAGAATAAAGGTTTCATGGTTTTCAAGGTTCAAGGTTCTATAGTTCTAATTTTTAGGGTTTAGGCTTCAAAGGTTTAAGTTTCGAGGGTTAAGAGTTCAATATTTTGAGGTTCAGGGTTTAGACTTCCAAGGTTAAAGATTTTTCATAGATTAGGTTCATGGTTTAAGGGTTCTAGGGTTTACAGCTCCAAAGTTAAGTGTTCAAGGGTTAGGGTTCAAGGTTCAGGGTTCTAGTGTTTAAGGGTTCCAGGATTAAGACTTTCAGGGTTCAGGGACTTAGGGTTCTAGGGTTTAGGATTCAAGAGTTTAGGGTTTATAGTTCAAGGGTTCTAGGATACGAGGGTTCATCATTCCTGGTTCAAAGGTTATGGGTTCCAAGGTTCAATGTTTAGGGTTCCAGGGTTTCAGAACTCGCGGTTCAAGGTTCCATGGTTCGGGGTTCTAAGTTTATAGATTTCTAGGTTTCGTTGTTAGAGTTCTAGGTTTTGAGTTTAGGGTTTGAGGTTCTGGGTTCTAGGCTTCAGAGTTCATGGTTAAGCGTTCAAAGGTTGAGGGTTGTAGCAATCCAGGGTTCATGGTTTAGGCTTCCAAGGTTCATGGTTCAGAGTTTAGGGTTCTAGAATTCATAGTTCCAGGGTTCTAGGGTTCAGAGTTCCAGGATTCTAGGGTCTAGAGTTTAGGGTTCTAAGGTTTAGGATTCAGGGTTCAGGGTTCTAAGGTTCAAGAGTCCAAGGATAAGGGTTCAAGGGTTCCAAGGTTTAAGGTTCAAGGTTCTATGGTTCTAGGGTTCTATGGTTAAAAGTTTCAGGGTTCCAGGGTTCTAGGGTTTTAAGGTTAAGGATTCAAGGGTTCTATGGTTCCAGGGTTTCATGGTATAGGGTTCAAGGTTCATAGTTTAGGGTTCCAAGGTTCTGGGTTAAGGGTGAAGGGTTTGGAGTTTTGAGGGTTCTATGTTTCTAGGGTTTAGGATTTAGGTTTTCAAGGATCAGGGTTTAGGGTTTAAGGATTCAGAGGTTTAAAGATTCTAGTCTTCATGGTTCAAGGTTCCAAGGTTAAGGGTTCTAGGTTGCAAGGTTGAGGATTAAGGGTTCACAGTTCATGGTTCAGGGTTTATGGTTCAAGGTTCATGGTTATAGGGTTCTAGGGTTCAGGATTCCAAGATTCAGGGTTTCAAGTTTCAGGGAAGGTTCAGAGTTCAAGGTTTGCAGTTTTAAGGTTTTAGGGTAGCAAGGTTTAGGGTTATGGGTTCAAGGTTTGGGATTCAAGGTTACAGGGTTTCAGAGTTTAGGATTGAGGGTTATAGGATTCTAGAGTTTTGGGGTCACGGTTCCAAGGTTTCAAGGTTTAGGGTTCAAGAGTTTAGGGTTCTAATGTTTAAGGTTCTAGGTTTCATAGTTTTTGGGTTCAAGGTTCAATGATACAAGGTTCCAGGGTTCGTGATTTGGGTTTTTAAGGTTCAGAGTTCAGGGATTAAGGATTCCATGGTTCTAGGGTTCAAGTTTCACAATGTACAGTTTAAAGGTTCATGGTTTTAGGGTTTATGGTTTAGGGTCTAGGGTTTTATGGTTAAAGGGTTCTAGGGTTCAAGCTTCTAGGATTCCAGTGTTTATGGTTTATGCTTCAGAGGTTCAGCATTCCAAGGATAAGTGTGGAGGGTTTTGGGGTCTAGGGTTTTACACTCTCTACAAATTTTCCAGGACTTTATCTCATGAATACCCGAAGCGGTGTCGTTCACAACGCCGCCCGTGACCAAGCCACGAGCAAGCAATCGAAGAATGGACGCAATGCTCCAGCGGCTCGACGATTTGGCCGAGCGAGACCGAGCCCACCCGGCACGGCCTACGCCACCTCCTAGGCAGAGACCGGGACGTGGAGGACCACCCCGAGCGCAACCACGCGACTCCGACCGATCCGAAGAAGACTACGATTATGAACCCGATCATTATTCGGATCATGATGAAGAATGGAAGCTCCCTAAGGTACACTTACCCTCTTTTAATGGAGCCTCCAATGGAGATCGGTACTTGGATTGGATTGAAAAGGTCGACAAAATTTTTGACCTTTACAACTATTCCGAGAAGCTTAAAGTTCAATTGGCATCTTTGGAACTCACGAATTATGCCTCACTATGGTGGAATAGTCTTCGTTCACAACGAAGGAGAGATCACGAGGAGGAAATTAATTCGTGGAGATTAATGAAAGATTTGATGCGGAAACGGTTCGTACCGAGCCATTACCGTCAAGAGCTATTTTTACAGCTCCAAGGCCTTCGCCAAGGTAATTCCAGCGTGGATGATTACCTTATGGACTTTGAGACATTACGGATTCGGTGTGACTTAGCCAAACCCGTGGAGCAAGTAATAGTGCGGTTCATTAGAGGCCTACGATACGAGATTGGCGACATGGTTGAATTGCAGCCCGTAGAGTTGTTTGATGCACTCATTCAAATGGCACTAAGGGTCGAGAGACAACTCAAGAGGAAGGGCAAGGCGATTGTTCAACGCCCGGCCCCAAAACAGCCCACGCCATACCGGCCCGCGCCAAGACCCGAGGAACGCCATTGGCCCCTAAGCGAGACACGGAACCCAAACCTCGAGACTCGGGAGGCGACAGCCAAGGGCCCGAGAAATTCAATGTTTCAAGTGTCTCGGATGCGGACATGTAGCAGCCCAATGTCCCAATCGCCGTGTCATGACCATTCTTGAAGAGACCGAGGAGGTCGTGAGCGAGGATGAGCCATCCAAGGAGGCCGAGGATGAGCCGGCCCCGGCCGAGGATGACTTATGTCAAGCCCAAGATGGACCGGTCATATTGATGATCCGGCGGGTTCTTTCAACTCAACTGCAACAAGAGACATACCAACGGGAAAATCTATTCCATAGCCGATGCTTAATCAAGGGCAAGGTCTGTTCCTTAATTATTGATGGCGGTAGTTGTACTAACGTTGCGTCCCGCGACCTTGTCACGAAGTTAGCACTATCCACGACCGAGCACCGACACCGTACAAGCTACGATGGCTTACCGACCGAGAGGACATCCGAGTCACCAAAGAAACCCGGATAGACTTTGTGATCGGTAACTATAAGGACGCGGTCCAATGTGACGTGGTACCGATGAGCGCCACGCACTTGTTGCTCGGCCGGCCATGGCAATTTGACCTAGACGTACTACACCACGGCCGATCCAACCAATACACGTTCAAATGGAACGGGCGCAACACTATTTTGGCTCATTTAACCCTGGAGCAAATTTCTAAGGATGAGGCCTGATGTGCCGTCCTTGGGGGTCGGCGCACCGTGGGTTTGGAGAATGCACGCACACGTGGCTCGGATGAACGGCTTGTACGGCAAATGGGAAATTGGGTCGTGCGAATTGTGGGATTGTGTTGCGGAAGTGTATTGTGATGGAAATAATGAGATTGGGTCGTATGAAAAGTGGAATGGCTCGGATTAATACTGGAATGGTTCGGTGGATGAAAATATGGGTGTAATCGGGTAATGGAAGGTTTGAAAGCTCGGGGAATGGAATGGTTAAACTCTTGCAAGTTTAGATAGGAGATGGATGATCAATTTGAAAACCTGAGCAATCACGGTATTCTCCTCGGTAGACCTCGCCCTCACTCGGATATGACTCACCGAACGTACGTGCAAAGGGTTGACGGTCTGACTCACCGGAGAAGTATTCATCGGAGAGAGCTTCAAACCTTTCGGGAAGAAGGTGCTTTGCACAATTTTTCTCTAAAAATTCACTCTATTGAAAATAGTGTAAGTGTTACACTTAAATAGCAAAAACTTAAAAACAAAACGACTAAAGATAAGCTAAGAAGTTAAGCTAAGCCATTCGATGATTTGAACGCCTTGGATTAGCTTTGGAAGCCTTCGGTTGACTTTAGGCTTGGTTCAACGGAATTCGCAAGGTCGGGTTGACGCTTTGACCGGTGGTGCGCGTGGTTGACCGAGAGGGTGCATTGGGTGAGCGGAGCTCCGAACGAATGAGAGATTGGCTCGAGCCAATTTGGATCCGGGGCTTCTAAAGTCTCCTCGGTGGTCAACTTGAGGTAGCGCACGGTCTGGTTCTTTGATGGTCCGATGATGACTCGGGCGTTGTGCGCGGGCACGTCTAAATGGGCCGAGCTGGCGGTCGGGCATGGGCGAGCTTCAACGGATCCGAGAGTTTGTTGAGCAAAGTTGTTGCTTGAAGATCCTCTGATGATTCAACAGCTGGTTCATGGATTTGGTGCATGAGAATCCCTTGTGGTTCGCTGGTGGTTCGGTGATTGGCCATGCTCGTGCGTCCGATGAGTGATCTACGGTCATCACGAAGATATGCTCGTGCCAATCTCATCCTCTTGCTTTCCTTGACCAAATAACCAAAATACTTAGAGATTTAAGTAAGTTGGCCGATAGGATTTGGCTAAGGCTTCGAATGGGCCGTAGGTTGGCCGAGGCTTGACCGTGGGTCGGTCAATGATTGGCCGTGGCGGTCCTCCGTGGGCTTTTTCTTGAGCGTTGAGTTCTCTTCCTCTTGGGCTGACTTTCCTTCCTCTTCTAAGGCTAAATGCTTGCTGAAAGGAAATCTTCTAAGTGTGACCGAAAATAGGGCCCATGGTTGAACACTCGATCCATAGGGTTTGGACCGTGCGTTCATCCATGTCGGTCACGTGTTCCGCTGGGCCGAAGCCCTAGTGGACTTTGGCAGGGTCGACGACCGTGGTCGTCGGGTCATGGTCGTGGGTCTCCCGTTGGGCGCTCGGCGTGTCTTTGTCACAAGCCTCGGTTGCGTCGTGGGCCGGGCTGTCGGGTACGGTCGGACATGGCCCAGTGTACGCGTCGGGGCCGGGGATGGCCGAGCACCAAGTAACGGAGTGCTTGGGCCGTTCCCGATCGTGCTCGGAAGGTGTTTCCGAGGCTAAGAGACCTGTAAAATGAGCAACTAAGTTAGAAAAATCACCCGTGCTCGTCGGGATCACGTCTGTGGCCGTGATGTTGTCCATGATGTGCTCCGGTTGCACGTTAGGTCCGAGGAAGTCCCAAAACAAAATCCACACTCACATCCACCCAAGGTTGAGAAGGCACCGGCAATGGCATATACAATCCTTGGGGTAACACTCGGCTTTTAGCCTTCTTACACACAATGCACCTCTCAATCCACTTGTGTACATCTTTAATCATGTGGGGCCAAAAGAAATGATCCTTAACTATCTCTAAGGTTTTCTTTTCCCCGAAGTGACTGGCTAAGCCTCCATTGTGAGCTTCTTTCACTAAGGATTCTCGAAGACTACATTTAGGAATACAAAGTTTTCCCCTTTTGAATAGATATCCATCCGCCAAATGATAGGCACTACTTTCTTTGTTAAAACATTTTTCATACCATTGTTGGAAGTCGGGGTCTTCTTTGTAGGAAGTCTTGATCCACTCAAACCCCAAGATTTGGGAATTGAGTTCGGTAAGCAATACAATCCTTCTTGAGAGGGCATCGGCCACCATATTTACTTCTCCTTTCTTGTACTTGATAATATAAGGAAACCTCTCAAGAAATTCTACCCACTTTGCAGGCCTCTTGCTGAGTTTCCCTTGGCTTCTAATATGCTTCAAAGCTTGGTGGTCGGTATGTATAATAAACTCTTTAGGGAGGAGGTAGCGCTGCCACACTTCAATTGTTCTCATCAAAGCATACATCTGCTTGTCATAAGTGGAGTAATTCAAGGCTGCCCCTTTTAGCTTTTCACTAAAATAAGCCACAGGTCTTCTCTCTTGCATTAGAACAGCTCCTATGCCTAGTCCCGAGGCATCACAATCAATCTCAAACACCTTATTGAAATCCGGGAGCATGAGGAGGGGAGCATTGCAAAGAGCCTCCTTGATCCGATTGAAACTTTGTTGGCAAGCCGGGGTCCATTCAAACTCTTTCCCCTTTTTAGTGCAATCCGTGAGAGGGGCCACAATGGTACTAAACCTCTTTATAAACTTCCTATAAATGAAGCCAATCCATGGAAACTTCTAATATCCGAAACACATTGTGGAATTGGCCATTCCCTTATTGCTTCTATTTTGCTTTGGTCTACCTCCATTCCCTCCTTAGAAAGTATGAATCCGAGGAAGTGCACCTTCTCTTGGACAAAGGAGCACTTCTTCAAATTGCCAAACAATTGTGCTCTTCTAAGTGTTTCAAATAGTGATCGACGGTGTACCAAGTGTTCCAAATAACTTCCACTATAAACCAATATATCATCAAAGTAAACTATCACAAATTTACCCAAATATTTTTCCAGCACATGATTCATCAAACGCATAAAGGTACTAGGGGCATTAGATAGCCCAAATGGCATAACTAACCATTCATATAGGCCATACTTGGTTTTGAAGGCCGTCTTCCATTCATCTCCTTCAAGCATCCGTATTTGGTGATAGCCACTTTTTAGATCGATCTTTGAGAAGAATGCAGCCCCACTAAGTTCATCCAAAAGGTCGTCCAGTCGTGGTATAGGAAACCTATATTTGATAGTTATGTGGTTGATAGCACGGCTATCAATACACATTCGAGAGGAGCCATCCTTCTTTGGTACTAAGATAGTAGGCACCGCACAAGGACTAAGTGACTCTCGGATGTATCCTTTCTCCAAGAGCTCCTGTACTTGATCATCAAGCTCTTTAGCTTCTTCGGAGTTTATTCTATATGCTGGCCGATTAGGAAGGACGACTCCAGGTTGGAGATCAATCTGGTGTTCTATCCCTCGGATTGGAGGTAGGCCGTTTGGTAGTTCCTCCGGGAAGACATCTCCATACTCCTCAAGGAGAGCTAAAACTTCCTCCGGAGCTCCTCCTATTTCTTCCATCCTCTCCCAGAACAAGATCAACACAATTGGTCTCACTTGAAGTAACTCCCGAGTGAGCTCCTTCTTGTTGATGAGCAAAACTTTCTTGTAGGAGTTCTCTCTTCTCATCCTCTCATATTTAGCTATGTCCTCAGGTGCTAGGGGTGCAAGTTTGATGTGCCGGTTCTCCCACTTGAATGAATACTCATTTGACAATCCATTGTGCAAAGCACACCTAGTAGAATGTGGCTTGCATCCATTGGTAGGACATCACAAATTACAGCATCCTTGTAACTCCCAATTGAGAACTCAATTCTTGTGCGTTTGGTCACTTTAAGATCTCCTTCATCATTTAGCCATCGGAGTCTATAAGGATGTGGATGCTCCTCGGTTGGAAGTCCTAGCTTCTCAACAAGCTCGGTGGATGCGACATTGGTGCAACTCCCTCCATCTATGATTAGGGAGCACACTTTATCCTTGATCAAACATCGGCTATGGACGATGTTCTCTCTTTGGCTAGGTTTGGGTCGGCCATTTGTTGTGAGGGTTCTTCGGATCACGATGAGGACGGGGCCTTCTTGTGCTCGGCACACCTCCTCAATAGGTTTGGCCATTGGTTCATTCTCGCCCTCCATTGGTTCATCTTCACTAACAACCTCACCACTACTTTCAAGGAGCACCAAGACTCTCTTATTGGGACATTGTGCAGCAATATGCCCTAATCCAAGACACTTGAAACAGTTTATATCTCTTGACCGTGGCTTGTTAGTATCTTCAAATGGTTTAGGGGGAACATCTTTCTTTTGAGCCCACGGTTTTCGTTGGAAGGTCTTGTTCTCTTGTCTTGGAGGTGGCTTGTAAGGTGTGTTGTAGGCTGGGGTTGGTTTCACCACAATTTTCTTGCCCTTCTTCTTGTGTTGCCTTTCCACCCGCAAGGCTAATTGTATGGTGGCATCCAATGAATCCACTATTTGTAATTCTACCACATCTTCAATATCTTTGTGCAATCCCCTTAGGAATCATGCTAGAATCTGTTCTTCCGGCTCCTCAAGATCACATCGAATCCGCAAGGTCTCAAACTCCATCAAATAGTCTTCGACCGAGAGGCTTCCTTGCTTCAAATTTTGGAGTTGAAAAAAGAATTCTTGTCTATAGTGGCTTGGGACAAATCTCCTTTTCATGTGCATTTTCATGGATCTCCAAGTATTTATTTCTTCCTCACGGTCACGCCTCCTTTGGGCTCTCAAGCTATCCCACCATAAACTTGCATAGCCGTGGAGCTCCAAAGCCACTAGTTGCAACTTAGATTTCTCCGAATAGTTATAGCAATCAAAAACTTTATCCACCTTATCCATTGAAGTCAAATATGTATCTCCATCACAAGAGCCATTAAAAGGAGGAACACTTAGCTTCACATGCCTCAAATCATCCTCGCAAGGTGGTCTATCCCGTGGTTCAAACTCATCCTCCGAATCTTCTACTTCATATAATCGGGTCCGAGCACCTCCGGTTCTTCTTCTGGGAGTAACCGGGGGAGGTGGTCTTGAAGGATTTAGTGTCTCCCACCTTTGTAACAAGGCGTCCAACCTTTGGTTAATGCCATCAATTTGGTTCTGTAAATTGGACTCACGTTCTTGGGAGGACATTGGAGGTGGAGGTGGTTCACTTGTTGATGGGAGGTCACGGCTTGGCTGCAAAATTGCTCCACTTCTAGTGGTCATGCCACCACTTTTATGTGCCTTAAAAAAAGGAATTGGATGGATTAAGAGCAAGGAACAAGGGAAAGAAGAGTTGTGCTCTGATACCAAATGACACACTCGGGGATAGGAGAGGTGTTGGGAGAATACAGGACAAAGGAAAATTAGCAATCTGCCGAGAACAAAGAAGGTTGGCAGAAACAGGGGAGGAAACTTGTTAAGGCCACAAATATACACGTGCGTTTGGGCTAATATTTGGTGGACTTAAACTTTAAGGGACGGTCTGGGCTTGGTCCAAAATTTAGAGAGATAGCATGTAACGCCCTGTAGCGTACCATTTTGTAAACTTTGCTTTTCATAAAAAGATGATAAAATTTTTCTTTTACGATCATGCATTTTGTAAAACGAAGCAGCGGAAGACTTTGAAACACATTTATAATTTAAATCTCTTTTGGAGGAATACATGATTGCATGATCGTTCTAAAATACATTAAAATAAAAATCCTCCCGTTCGTTGCTTGGACAACATCGTTCTAATACCCACGTAGCCACGGTCATGGGAGCACTTCGTCAACTGAACGTTAGCATCACCTACACCACAAAGTTCATCTATGAGCCTAGTGCTCAGTAAGTAAAGCATGAAATGCAGGAATGCAAACATGATATGAATTTGTAAAACATTTTCTTTTCTTTTCATTTGGGGTATTTCTTTACTTTAATTTCCATGCATCCTTATCATTGGGGCTTCCTGGCAAGGAACGAGAGACCACAAACTTGAGTCCACCTAAGGGGACAGCCAACTCGATTCCAAGGGTTGAGAGACCACAAACTTGAGTCCACCTAAGGGGACAGCCAACTCAAACCCCTTCCCAATGACATTTACGTAACTTTCTCTTTCTTTCTTTCTTTTATCTTCGTCTTTCGTTGGTTATTCGAGCTCAACCCGAATGAACCATTTTCATATTCTGTTTCATATGAAATCTCATGCATGTAAATAGTTCGTAACTTTCTTGAAAACATGATGCATGAGATGCCCATGAACATTCATATTATGGATGTACCAAGCACATCATTAACATGTGTAGCATAAACATAACAATTCATCACATCATAGTAAATATCAATTCCAATAACATTTCGTAAGTTACATTAGCTTAACTACTTAACAATTGCTAGGAGCATATACTTATTCCGTTTTGACATAAACCAAATCTTTGTGATAGTAACATAATTGCAACTTGCTATCCAAAAACATGACATTCATAAATCAATCCAAATTAACACTTCAAAACATATCTTTGAGCCAAATACCATCATTCAACATATTCTATCTAAACACTAAACAATTCATGTCATAAGAAACAAGCATAACCTAACACTTCATGGTGTAGGCCCAAAGAGGCAAAACACAAACATAGCATTACTTACCGTAGGTCTTTAGCAATTAGGAAACACATAATCAATGCCTTTTAATCACTTCATAACCTATAAATAAAACAACTATTAATTGAAACCCGAAATATTATTCACTGTTTTGCAGCAACTTCAAAGTATCATAACTTATTATATACAACTCCAAATGTCTTCATTCCTAAGCTCAAATCTCACCCAAGGTGTCTGTTTTAACGTGGGAAAAGGCCTTAGACAGTGAATTAGTCTAACTTAAGTTTTGAATACAAAACCCGAAACTGGACAGATTTTCCAATTTTTAACCACTTTTGCATAACATGGACAAATATAAATTAATTCATTTTATCTTTCATATATATCCACACCTAAGCCACTATAACATGATTGTATATCATTTTTACAGAACCATACACCATAACGTCCAAATTTTGTGCACTCAATATAGCTAATCATCATACCATCAATAAATCCTCTAAAAAAACATAATTATTCTTTAACCATCCTATCCTTAATCACAATTAATCTAATCCACGCATAACATAAATATTACCTCATGATTTTTAGCTCAATAGATTCCTCTTGATGAGAGGAACACTTTTCCTCAAATGTTTGGAAGCTAATTTCTACTCATTCCCCTTCAATTTTCACTCTTTCTCTCTAAAACCCTTTCTCCCTTTTTTGCTCCTTTTCTCCCTTTCTCTCTCTACAGCCACGAAAATGGCTGATCCTCAGCCATTTCTCACATTTTTCAGATAGATTTTAGGATGAATTTACCTTTTAGTCCAACTTATCCTTTTAGGTTTACCATTTTGCCCTTATATGTCTCTTTAATTGCTAAAATACTACAATTATCACCATTTAATCATACATACTTTAATTAATTAATCTAGATTAGTACTAAGCTAATTCTTAAGATTAACATAATTAATCATGATTAGTAAACCTTAATTACCCCTTAATCACTCACTAATTATGCTTTAATCACAATTAGTCACTAATCAAATAGGGACACGTGGCGCTTTCTTATTGCTTCTCTATTTTAAATTACAAAATCATATTTATATCTAATAATATTCTTATACTAAGGTTTATGCAAATAATATCGTTGATTAAGGAGGAAATCTAGTGAAGGTGACATATCCTTTAAGCATAAAGTATAATTTTACTTACTATCACCTAGCTTTTTCATCTTTCACATTTAATAAAATATCTTAATTTATCTTAAAAGTAAACAATTTTATTTTTGGGTATTACATTCTCCCCTCCTTAATTAAATTTTGTCCTCAAAATTTGATCACAAGTAAATTTGACACATGAAATCATTCAATGACTTTAGCAAATTCAAAATATTAACGGAAATTAATATCTACCAATAAACATTTCAATATTATATCTAATATCTCTCAATCAAAATCTTATTTAATAAAGCAATCAAATAAGATAAATAGTAAAAGAATCAATACTTACAATTGAAGAAGCTTCCCATGATGAGGCTAGTGCTGTTAGTTTCTATAAAAAAAAACGATGTTGACCAAGTAATTGCTCTGATACCATGTTTGTAACGCCCTGTAGCATTCCATTTTGTAAACTTTTCTTTTCATAAAAAGATGATAAAATTTTTCGTTTACGATCATGCATTTTGTGAAACGAAGCAGCGGAAGACTTTGAAACACAATTATAATTTAAATCTCTTTTGGAGGAATACATGATTGCATGATCGTTCTAAAATACATTAACATAAAAATCCTCCCGTTCGTTGCTTGGACAACATCGTTCTAATACCCATGTAGCCACGGTCATGGGAGCACTTCGTCAACTGAACGTTACCATCACCTGCACCACAAAGTTCATCTATGAGCCTAGTGCTCAGTAAGTAAAGCATGAAATGCAGGAATGCAAACATGATATGAATTTGTAAAACATTTTCTTTTCGTTTCATTTGAGGTCTTTCTTTACTTTAATTTCCATGAATCCTTATCATTGGGGCTTCCTGGCAAGGAACGAGAGACCACAAACTTGAGTCCACCTAAGGGGACAGCCAACTCGATTCCAAGGGTTGAGAGACCACAAACTTGAGTCCACCTAAGGGAACAGCCAACTCAAACCCCTTCCCAATGACATTTACGTAACTTTCTCTTTCTTTCTTTCTTTTATCTTCGTCTTTCGTTGGTTATTCGAGCTCAACCCGAATGAACCATTTTCATATTCTGTTTCATATGAAATCTCATGCATGTAAATAGTTCGTAACTTTCTTGAAAACATGATGCATGAGATGCCCATGAACATGCATAATATGGATGTACCAAGCACATCATTAACATGTGTAGCATAAACATAACAATTCATCACATCATAGTAAATATCAATTCCAATAACATTTCGTAAGTTACATTAGCTTAACTACTTAACAATTGCTAGGAGCATATACTTATTCCGTTTTGACATAAACCAAATCTTTGTGATAGTAACATAATTGCAACTTGCTATCCAAAAACATGACATTCATAAATCAATCCAAATTAACACTTCAAAACATATCTTTGAGCCAAATACCATCATTCAACATATTCTATCTAAACACTAAACAATTCATGTCATAAGAAACAAGCATAACCTAACACTTCATGGTGTAGGCCCAAAGAGGCAAAACACAAACATAGCATTACTTACCTTAAGTCTTTAGCAATTAGGAAAACACATAATCAATGCCTTTTAATCACTTCACAACCTATAAATAAAACAACTATTAATCGTAATCCGGAATATTGTTCACTGTTTTGCAGCAACTTCAAAGTATCATAACTTATTATATACAACTCCAAATGTCTTCATTTTAAAGCTCAAATCTCACTCAAGGTGTCTATTTTAACGTGGTAAAAGGCCTTTTCCGTTGGATTAGTCTAACATAAGGTTTGAATACAAAACCTGAAACTAGACAGATTTTCCAGTTTTCAATCACTTTTGTATAACATTGACAAATATGAACTAATTCATTTTATCTTTCCTATATATCCACACCTAAGCAATTACAATATGATTAGATATCATTTTGACAGAACGATAAACCATAAATTCCAAATTTCGTGCACTTTAAATAACTAATTATTATACCATTCTTTATTACTAAGAAAATCACAATTATTCTTTAACTAATTATACTATTAATCATGATTAATCTATAAAACGTATGAAATTATTCTTACCACAATATTCTTAGCTCAATTGAATCCTCTTGATGAGATGAACATTTCTTCTCAAGGAATTGGAGGCCAAATATCTCTCATTTACCTCCAATTTTCACTATTTTCTCTCTAAAACCCTCTCTCCATTTTTGCTCCTTTTCTCCCTTTCTCTCTCTCCAGCCACGAAAATGGCTGATCCTCAGCCATTTCTCACATTTTTCAGATAGATTTTAGGATGAATTTACCTTTTAGTCCAACTTATCCTTTTAGGTTTACCATTTTGCCCTTATATGTCTCTTTAATTGCTAAAATACTACAATTATCACCATTTAATCATACATACTTGAATTAATTAATCTAGATTAGTACTAAGCTAATCCTTAAGATTAACATAATTAATCATGATTAGTAAACTTTAATTACCCCTTAATCACTCACTAATTATGCTTTAATCACAATTAGTCACTAATCAAATAGGGACACGTGGCACTTTCTTATTGCTTCTCTATTTTAAATTACAAAATCATATTTGTATCTAATAATATTCTTAGACTAAGGTTTATGCAAATAATATCATTGATTAAGGAGGAAATCTAGTGAAGGTGACATATCCTTTAAGCATAAAGTATAATTTTACTTACTATCACCTAGCTTTTTCACCTTTCACATTTAATAAAATATCTTAATTTATCTTAAAAGTAAACAATTTTATTTTTGGGTATTACATAGCACGTGTAGAACTTAAAATGGCATGGGTCTACTTTCTGTCACAAAAACAGACAAACCAGCTTTGACAGAATAGAGGTATGGGAAAGACCACTACACAACTCCCAATGTAGGAAGTCTGGAAACGTGAAAATTGGCAGAAATCAACTTCAAGAAAAGGGGAGGGAAACTGCAATTGGTTTGGGGAAAAACACACAGGAACATTAAATGATATGAGATATCTAAAATCAGTCGACAGTATGGTCAAACTTCAGGCACTCGGGTGAAAGACAGTGGAAGGATGAATGCACGACTCCTAAATGGAAGACACAGGGGACACAATGAATGACCAAATATTTTAAGACACGAAGGAGGAATTCACAGACCAAATTTCATAAAATTAGCACAAGGAAAACACTAGTTGGCACCGGGGTGGCTTTTGATGCACAAAATCCACTCGGTAAGGAAACCACAACAACAATAAACACCAAACAGCAAAAGATCCGAAAACAAATGGGATGGAGTGAGGGCTATGGGACTTCCAAGCTTGCCTTAATCCTAATCAAGTGAGGAGGAAGGTTGGAACAAAGGCTTAGTGATCCTAGCTAAATCCCCAACACCAAGACAACAAAGAAGATTGGATATTACTCACCAAAATCCCTTGAAGCCGTGAGAAAAGTGGGTTGAGAGCTTCAAAGCTACTTCAAATTTTCCAAATATTTTCTACTTCACTAGACGTGGGAGGAGGGATTCATACCCCTTAGAACTTACACAAAAGACAAAAGCAATTAAAAACCTAAATTTAGGACTAATGAGTGACTAAGTAGGAGGTAGGTGGGAAAAAGGGGCCCACCTTTAACTTGTCTCCCAACTCAAACTCTCCCTAGACCTAAACCACGTCTAAAAGACTTTACAAACTCAAACTTCATGGGAAATAATATTTCCCGCTCCAACATGATGGAGCATAAATTGGTCCAATCTGAACCAATTTCCAGCAAATTGATCCAAACCGAACCAACCTCTATACATCATTTCAAGCTACTAGAATAATTACAATTTACAAGTACTCTAAACAAACAAGAAATCTCCAAGTGACGAACTAGCAAACCTCCATTGTTGGACCAACCTCTCCTTTGATTTATTGGGCTCCAATCCGTGCTCAAAGTGAAGAGGATTTTTGGCAAGGTTCGGTCCATCACTTGTCCATTGACAAATGGATATGATCACTTACATCCTTCTTGGACCACACTTGAACAACGTCCTCTCCCATGGTGGACAAACTGAAGTCGGCTTTCCCTTCTTTTGGAGTTGGACATGGCCGAGGCTCGGATAGGTTCTCTTGGCAAGAAAGGCTTTGGGCATCGGTTTTCAACTTCTCCTCTTCAAATTCCCAATGCAAACAATGTTTGGGAAGCTCTTTGTCAAGGGGTGAGGGATCATCTAAGAGGTCCATTCAAGGACATGTCACACCTGCAAAATCAGCAAACAAGTTAGTAAATTGTCTTGCACGGCCTCGAGTTATTTTGCATGAGGGTTTAATTTGCTAGAAGAAGGGTATTTAGGGCCAAAAAAGAAAGGAAATTGGCTGAAGAGATTCAAGAAACGTGGCTTGCACGTTCTTCCATCCTCATTGGTCCAAACTTTCCCTCCTTTTAGTCATTTTTCAGCATGCTTTTTGCATGACCTTGGCCCTTAGTTTTCCCTCCCTTTTTCCTCTCTTCGTAGCTGATAAAACCTCCCCCATTGCATGATTGTAATCCTGAATTTGGAATTTTAATTAAAGAAGCTTTTAGCTCACCCTCTTCCGGGGCATTTTCAAATTTCAACTGGCAGCCGGCAATCCTCCGGCCACCGTGGTTCCTCAAGGGATTTCTCCTCCGAGCTGGGGTTCTCTTCTTGCTTCAAAGTCTTTAGCCTTCTTCAAGGACGTAGGGTGAGCTTGAAGGTCATAAGCTTGTCATTCCGTTGTTATTTTGTTTGATAATTCCATTTCTTTCCATGGTACTGTTCCATTCATATCCAACCGATCCGCCCAAGTGATCTCCTTCAAATTTTGAGGTGTATTACTTAACCGTTTTCCGCAACTCCCTTCAAAATTGCAGCCATAGACTCGTTCTCATCGTCGAGTTATCCTCTCCCAAAATCTGGTCTCGATTCTGGAATACCGGATATTCTTCCCTTACAAACTCTAACCGACTATCGTCCCTCTTCCTAAATCTAAACCCCCTCCATTTCGTGTCACATACTGACCATCAAGCTCTCAAGCATATTAAGAGCCAGGGCAAGTTAAATACAATACATGAACAATGGGTGGAGTTCCTTGAAAGTTACTCGTACATCATCAAGTATAAGAAAGGAGATAGTAATGTAGTTGCCGATGCTCTTTCAAGGAGGTTTGTTCTCCTAATTGAGCTTTCTACTAACTTCTTCGGTTTTTTATTGGATCAAGGAAGCTTATAAGGGTGACCAAGATTTTGGCCATTTGTATGATTTGAGCTTAAAGAAGGTGGATTTTGGCCATCACCTCATGGATGGCTATTTGTTCAAAGGAGGGAAGCTTTGCATTCCTTGTGGGGGAATCCGAGAGTCCCTAATCATGGAAGCACATGGAGGTGGCTTGGCTAGACATTTTTGGGGAGAAGAAGACTTTGGAGGCCCTAAAAGAACACTTCTTTTGGCCACACTTATTTCGAGATGTGCATAAGGTGGTGGAGAAATGCATCATTTGTAAAAAGGCCAAGGGTAGGGTGCTTCCCCAAGGACTTTATATGCTCTTACCCATTCCTAGTCATCCTTGGGTGGAATTGAGTATGGACTTTGTCCTCGGTCTTCCTCGGACTTGTAGGGCACAAGGCTCCATTATGGTGGTGGTTGACTGATTTTCCAAGATGGCTCATTTCCTAGCATGTTCCAAGACCGATGAAAGAAGTCATGTGGCTGAATTGTTCTTCAAAGAGGTGGTACGTTTGCATGGTGTTCTGAGGTCCATTGTCTTGGATCGGGGCACAAAGTTTTTTAGTGCTTTTTGAAAGACCCTATGGAAGAGGGTGGGAACCAAGCTCCTTTTTAGCACCTCTTTTCATCCCCAAACCAATGGGCAAACCAAGGTGGTTAATCAGAATTTGGGAAGCTTATTGAGGAGCATAGTTAGCAAGAAGCTCACGGATTGAGACATTCAACTCCTCTATATAGAGTTTTCTTATAATTGAAGTGTGCATAATGCTCACGGATTGGGACATTCAAACCAAGGTAGGGTATGGCTTCAACCCATTCACCTGAAAGGAAGTTCTCAATCTGAATGGGGCCAAAAAGGCCGAACTAGTGAAGAATATTCATAAGAAGGTGAGCAAAGGCAATTCAAAAGGCGAATGAATCGTATGTAAAGTATGCTTACTCCGGGAGGAAAGCGATCAGTTTCAAGGAGGGAGACTTGGTTTGGCTACATCTAAGGAAGGAAAGCTTTCTGAAGCAAAGGGGTTCCAAGCTAGAACCTAGGGCCAATGGACCTTTCAAGATTTTGGAGAAGGTTAATCCCAATGCCTACAAGCTCGAATTACCCTGGGAATATTGAAACTCGGCAACTTTTAATGTTCAAGATATTTCTCTTTATGTTGGGGATGAAGTGGAGGAACGAAGGGAGGAAGATTCACCCCTAGATTTGAAGAAAAATCCTCAAATACCCAGGAAGAATGATATGCCAAGGGATGCCTTGCATAGAACCATACCTCAAGGAGTCATCACCCGAGCCCAAGCTAAGGAGTTGTCTAATTAACTTGCTCTTTTTGAAGGAAATGATGAGCACAGATGACACGGAATGGAGGGGGTTTAGATTTAGGAAGTGAGAAAATCGGGTTAGGTTATATGGAAAATGATAATCCGATAATTCCAGAATCGGGTTTGGAATTGGGACGGCAATAACTCAACGATAAGATTGACTTTCGAGCTGAAATTTTGAGTGGAAATCTGGGAATAAGATAGGTAAAATCCCTCCAAACATTAAGGAAATCACGTTGATGAATCGGCCGAAAAGCAATGGAACAGTAACGGTGGTTAGCAGTGGCCAGAAATTGACAACCGGCGGAAGAATTGAAATATCAAACGAAAACAACAATGGAAGAAGGAGCTTATAGACTTCAAGCTCATCCTATGACCTTGAGAAAGGCTGGAGACTTTGAAGCAAGAAGAGAACCCTAGCTCGGAGGAGGAATCTCTTGAAGAACCCATGGTGGCCTGAGGAATTTTGGCTGCCGGCTGAAATTGGAAGATGCCCGAAAAGGGAGAGAGCTAAAACCTACTTAATTTCAAATTCCAAAATCACCTTACAATCACGCAATGAGGGAGGTTTTATTTTCTGAGAAGAGTGGGAAAAAAGGAGGGAAAATTAAGGGCTCGGGTGATAGCTCTGCTTGGCATGCCAATCCGTGGCATGTCAGCATAATAATTATGAAGGAACCTACTCCAAAAGACTTGGAGCAACCCAAACATCTTCTCATATGGGAAGCCTTGGAAATGGAGGCCAAGATCGAGTCATCTTCGATCTTGGAACACTATGGAGGGAAGTGCAAAGCCTAGGCAAGGGAGGAGGAGGAACCGGGTACAAACTGGGTCTAGGTCGGGTTTAGGTCGGGGCCCATGGAGAATGGCACAAACCCAATCAAAATTCTCTCTATCTAGTTTGACATGCCACGGGATGCCTTTCATGAAGCCACACCTCAAGGAGCAATCACCCGAGCTCGAGCCAAGGAGTTTTCTAATCAATTTATCTTTTTTGTAGCAAATGTTGAACGCAAAATAACTATGGAGGAACCTGTAACAACCCTCATTTTATTTTAAGAATTTGTGATTTTAAGATGGAAACGTTTAAAATTATTTTTATGAATGTTGCTTGAATATTAGAGTGTTAAGGTATTTTGGATATTAGTAAATTAGTAGGTCGAAGGTGATGAAGGAAATAAGTGATTTCTGGTCGACCGCTATGGATTAGCGGTCGGCACTTTGTTTACCGGTCGACCCCAGGATTTAGGAGGGGTCGACACAATTGGAACTTTCGGTCGACCCCAGGATCGAGGAGGGGTCAACACAATGAATACTTTCGGTCGACCCCAGGATTGAGGAGGGGTCGACACAATTGTGTACTTTAGGTCGACCCCAGGATTTAGGAGGGGTCGACACAATTGAATACTTTAGGTCGACCCTAGGATTTAAGAGGGGTCGACACAAGTCACTCTCGGGAACACATTCGGTCGACACAACGGACGAGCAGTCGACACAAATGACTCTCGGGAACTTCCTTCGGTCGACACAAAGATCGAGCGGTCGACACAAACAACTCCTTCCCCAATTTGAGTTGAAAAGTCAACCAAAACATGTAGAGTTTTCATTGGTGGACTTAAAGGAAAGGTTGATTTTTGTTTAATTAAGGAGATAAGAAGGCATGGTCTGCCATTTTCCTTCCAGCCCGATTTCTTCTCCCTATTTTCCTCTGAGCTCTCACGTTTGATCAAAGGGAGAGTGAGATTGAGAAAGAAAAGAAGTTCTGTGAGAGAAAATAGTGAGAAAGTGGGATATCTCAAGAGAGGTGAGGTAGGAAACTCTAAAGCCTTCGTGGAGATTGAAGTTCAATGTAATTTTTCTACCCTCTGAGTTTCTTTTAGGTTTAGTAAGGATAATATAATGTATTGGTTGGGCTGGTGGATAAATATGAATGATTTCATATTAATTTCTGTGAAATCGACTAATTATGCGTAAGGTTAGGGTTTTTGAGATTCGGTCAAATTTTAACACGAATTTGAGTTTATATCCTTTATAAGGGTTAAAGTAGACTCTTAGAGTGATCAATAGTCGTTTGAATCACTCAATTCGAAGCTATGTATCAAAAGTTATGGACGTCGCAAGTCAATGTATGAAAACTAGGGAGAGCTGCGGTTGACCCCTTATAGGTTAAGGTCGAGCGATTCTCGATTTAAAAATGAAAGCTTTCTATTTTGTCAACATGGGTCGACCCCTTATAGGTTGGGTCAACCGGTCCTTGATTTCCAGTGTTGCATGCTCACTGTTATGTCAACATTGATCAACACTTTATGCTACGATAGTTTTATGAACTTGGTGTCTTCTAAGAAGTTATAGTAGACCCTTTAAGGAATAATTTGCCACCTGTAGCATCATCAATGGATCAATATAGAGGAAGTTATAGTTGGTCAAAGTTGGAATAGTAAGTTGTTACTTTATGCCATAAAACAGGTTATGTTACCTTTATTTCTTATCCTTAAATGATCTGTAGGTTTAGGTCATCTATTGGATTAAAAAGGAGACTCAAGTGGATCAACTCAATCTAGCTACAAAGGTAAGTTAATATTGCATGTGATTGGCCCTTACAAAAATTAGGATTTTATGATTTTGGAATATGCTGGATTGTTTGGGGTGTAGTGCACAATACACCGACCTCAATTTATTTGAGGATATGTTTGTGTGCCATGTTTGATGATTGATTGATGTTTTTGTATTAGAATAAAGATACATGTTTAGAATGCTTGCAATGTTTGAATTGTATATTTTATTGCATGTTAACATGTTCATGCATTTTAATTGTTCATGCATCATGGTTTTAAGAAAAATACGAAAATGATTTGCATGCATGATTTTCATGATAATATGCAACGGGTCGTTGAGGGAGGAGCTCGAGTTAGACTGGCTTAAGGGAGGCCAAACGGTGTCTACTCTCTCCCGTGGTACCTTCAACGATCAAATAATGAAAGAAATGAAATGAACAAAATGTACGTAAATAGTTATATGTTGGGTGGGGTTTGAGTTTGGCTGTCCCAAGAGGTTGAACCAAATGGTGCCTACTCTCCCCTAGACAGTATTACCCACATTAGCTTGGACTGTTAAGTGAAAGAAAAGAAATGAAATGAAAGATACTGAAACTACATTGATTTATAAAGCAGCATATGCATAAAGGCCTCATAAATGTTTTATTATCATGGATTAACTTACGGAGCGTTAGGCTCATTAAATAAGCTTTGTAATGTCGGGATAAATGCTTGAGGTGGTGAAGTACGTCCATTGCGGAAGTTTGCAGCTGTTAGTTCAATTTTGACCGGTGGGCGACCCATGTAAATGGAAATGTTTTGTTTGAAAACTAATGTATAATATTATATTTAGTTTATAGCTATTTTGTAATAACTTGGTTCTAATGTTAAAGTACAAGTATGTTTTGAGTTACTTATTATGAATATAATTGTTTTTTATGAAGTTCAATAAAAGTCTTCCGCTGTATTTTATCTCAAGGATTTCAAATTGATAAGGTTTACCTTAAATTGTTAAAAGTTAGTACATGTGTTTACAAAAAAAAAAAGAAAATTAGTTAGGGAAAAATGGGACGTTACAGAAGCAATCTCGAAGGACGTGGAGCAGCCAAAGCATCTTCTCACTTGGGAAGTCTTGGAAAAGGAGGTCGAGATCGGGGCACTTTTGAGCTTGGAACACCTCGGAAGAAAAGGCAATGCCAAAGCAAGGGAGGAAGGAAACCCGGGTCGGGCCCCATGGAGCATGGCACAAACCCGACCGGCCTTTCCTTTTTCTAGCTTTATTTATTCCCTTTTTAAATTTTCAAAAACAATTATTTAGGGTTTTGTGGGTTTTGCATGGGTTTGGTGTGGGTTTTATCTTTTGCATGGGTTTTTGCTTTTTTGGAATGCATGAATGGCAACCGGTGGAAAAGGAACCATTTTCGTGGACCACACTCCCTTGGTCTCCCCCAAATCGGGTAAAGGTTAAGTGGTCCTTTCTAGGGCTGGGCAGATCCGACCCAATCCGACAATCCAATTGGATCGGATCGGATCAGATTGGGCAAAGGTAATCAGTGGGGAAAATGAAGTTAAGATCCGACGTTCGGATCGTTAATCGGATCGGACCGTTATCGGATTAACGACGATCCGATCCGATCCGAACATCGGATCTTAACTTGAAATCCAAGTCGGCGTCTCCAAATCAAAAATTCGAAATACGTAAAGGCTAAATCCCAAAATCCATAACCCCGACGATGAACGATTCCAGACCCCGCAACCCGCATTCAACATTCCGAACGAGCGATTCTAAAAGTATTTGTTGGTCACAGATCAGTTACAGAAGAAGTTGCCTTTTAGTATGCTGAAAGGGGAAGCAAACTCGTCTTCTCTATCACGCAGGCAGAAGTGCGTGAAGTACTTGCGACCATGATCATAACTGATGAACTACCGATGAGAATGGTAGAAAATGAAGGATTCAAAAAGTGTTGTGCATATTTCAGCCCCGAGTTGGTTCTACCTTAGGATCACTGTCAAGGGATATCGAGGCGATTTATAAGAGAAAAAAAAACAGTTGAAGGAATATTTTAGTAAAACTAACCAGACAGTTTGCCTTACTACAGATTGTTGGACGTCAGCACAGAATATAAACTATATTGTTTTGACAAGACACTTTGTCGATGGAGATTTGAAATTGCACAAGAAAATTCTAAATTTTCAGCAGATTGACGACCACAGAGGAGAAACCATCGGAAAATTAATTGAGAAATGTTTGCGTGATTGGGGGATTGAGAAGGTGTTCACAATTACGGTAGTTTAAGAATTTTCAAATATGTTCAGCCTCGCCTAAGGAGTCTACATTTGAATCCCAAGGTGTTCATATGAATCCCAAGGTGTTCATATGAATCCCAAGGTGACATGTCACGGATTGGCATGCCAAGCGTAGCAATCACCCGAGCCCGAGCTCGGAATTTTTCTAATATATTTGTTAATTTTGCAGGAAAATTAATTGAAGAATTATATATTTCTAAGCAAACTTTGGAGGATCAAACAAGGCCAAAACACATGATAAATTGGCGTGGATAAAGGAGGATTTGCAACCAAAAATCGAGAGCTTCAGAATCAAGCCCGATCCCGAACCCGATTGAAGTACCACATTGCATGGCGAGTTGGAGTCCCATGCAAAAGTGATCAAGGGTTCCACGACTCAACTTTCTAGCATTTACATGGATTGAAGGAATTTTATTGCATTTTTAGCTTAATTTTTACGTGAATTTTACGTTGGATATTTGGAGAAGCCGAGAGGGTTTCTCGGCTAGGTTTTATGATGTTTATTTTTGCATGAGGAATTTTCGGCTAAGAGAAGGGTATTTTGGGCCAAGAAAGAAGGGAAAATTGGCTGAAGAGATTCAAGATCACGTGGCCTTCACATTCTTGCAATCTCATTGGTCCAATTTTCCCTCCTTTATTTCAATTTCAAGCTTGCAAGTTGCATGCCTTTAGCCCTCAATTTTCCCTCCCTTTTTTCCACTCTTCTCAGCAGAAAAAACCTCCCCCATTGCGTGATTGTAAGGTCAATTTGGAATTTTAATTAAAGAAGCTTTTTAGCTTTCCCTTCTCGGGCATTTTCCAATTTCAGCCGGCAGCCGGAAGTTCTCTGGCAGCCGGAAGTTCTCCGCCACCGTGGGTTCCCTTCAAGATTTCTCCCTCCCAGCTGGAGATCTCTTCTTGCTTCAAAGTCTCCAGCCTTCTTCAAGGATGTAGGGTGAGCTTTAAGTCCATAAGCTCATTCTTCCATCGTTGATTTTGTTTGCAATTTCATCTCCTCTGCTGTCCAGCATTTCCGGCCACCTCCCTACCACTGTTACTATTCCATTACATTCCGACCAATCCATCCACGTGATTTTCTTCACTTTTAGAGAACTATCACCTATCCCCGATTCTGGAATTATCGGATTATTTTTTTTCCATTTAACCTAACCCAATTCTCCCACTTTCTAAATCTAAACCCCCTCTATTCCGTGTCATTAAGGGTCCAAGGTTCATGGTTTTATAGTTCACGGTTCGACGTTCAAGGTTTAAGGGTTCCATTATTCAAGGTTTAAGGGTTCTAATGTTAAGGGTTCATGGTTCAATAGTTTTTGGGTTCTAGGTTTTATGTTTCAAAGTTTATGGTTTACAATTCATGGTTCAGGATTCATGGACTCAGGGTTTAAGGTTTAGGGTTAATGGTTCTAAGGCTAAGAGTTCCAAGCTTATAGGGTTCTAGGATTTCAGGTTTCTAGTTTAAGGTTCAGGATTCTAGGGTTCTAGGGTTCAAGGTTTTAAGGTTCAGGGTTCTAGGGTTCAAGGTTTAAGCTTCAGGGTTTAGGTTTAAGTGTTCTAGAGTTCTAAGTTCTATGGTTCTAAAGTTCAAGGTTTAGGCATTCAAGGTTAGAGTTTTTGAGGTTCAAGGCTTAGGGTTCTACGGTTCAAGGTACTAGGGTTCAAGGTTCTGAGTTCAAGGTTTCCACAGTTGAAGGGTTTAACGTTCTTACATTTGAGGGTCTAGGGTTTTGGTATCTAGGGTCCTTGGTTCACGATTCCAAAGTTTACGGTTCAGAGTGCATTCAAAGTTAAGAGTTCCAGGGTTCTTGGGTTTACATTTCAAAGTTCTAGGATAGTACAAGATTCAACGTTCAAGGTTCAAGAATTATAGAGTTCTAGTGTTCACACTTTAGGGTTAACGGTTTAGGGTTCACACTTCATTTTTTATGGTTCATGGTTTAAGATTTATGATTTAGGGTTCAACATTTATGGGTGTAGGGTTCAGGGTTCCAGGGTTCTTGGTTCAAAATTTCAGGATTCCTGGGTTTCAAGGTTTAAGGGTATAAGGTTCATCGTTCAAGGTTCATGGTTCATGGTTCTTGGTTCTAAGGTTGAGGGTTACAAGGTTGAGGGTTCAGGGTTCTAGGGTTCAAGGTTCAAGGTTTCATGGTTCTAAGGTTCATCGGTCAAAAGTTAAGGGTTCTAGGGTTCAAGGATTTAGGGTTCAAGGTTCTCCTTTTCTAGGGTCTTAATGTTCAATGTTCACAATTCAAGATTGAAGGTTCATGGTTAAAGAGTTTTATGATTTTAAGGTTCCATTGACCAGGGTTCACAACTTAATTGTCCAAGGTTCAAGGTTCCTAGGTTCTAGTATTTCATAGTTCCATTATTTAAGGTTAGCGGTTGAGTACTCAGGGTTTCAATGTTCTACGATTCTAAGGTTTAGAGTTTAGTTTTCCAAAGTTCAGAATTCAGGGTTTAAAGATTCCAATGTTACAAGGTTCCAGAGTTTATGGTTTAGGGTTTCAAGGTTCGCAGTTCTAGGCTTCAAGGTTCAGGGTTTAAGGTTAAAAGATTCTAGGCTTATTGGTTCTTGGTTTGAGGGTTCAAGGTTCTAAGGTTACAGGGTTTCTGGGTTAAGGGTTAAGAGTTCCAAGGTTCATAGTTCAAGGTTTGGGGGTTCTCGGGTTCTATGGTTTAGAGTTAGGCTTCAAGATTTAAGATTTCAAGGTTTAGGGTTCTAGGGTTTACAATTTAGGGCTTAAGGTTTAGGGAGTTTTTAGGGTTCCTTAGTTCTATGGTTCAGGGTTCCAAGGTTAGTGTTCAAGTTTTCAAGATTTGAGGGTTCTAAGGTTCCAGGGTTCATGGTCAAGGGTTCCAAGGTTCAAGGTTATACGATTAAGGGTTCAAGGTTCAAGTTATAAGGGTTTAAATGCTTGGGGTTCATGGTTTGGGATTTATGGTTTAAGGTTTCTAGGGTTTAGTGTTTAAGGTTCCTAACTTCTAGTTTTCGGGTTCAGGATTTGCGGTTCAGGGTTCTAAGGTTTCAGGGTTAAGGATTTAGGTTGAAGGGTTTTGGGTTCAAAGGTTCAATGGTTCCAGGGTTTAGGGTTCCTGGGTTTATAGTTCAGGGTTGGAGGGTTCTAAAGTTCTAGGATTTTGGGTCTAAGGATTCAAGGTTTAAGGTTCTAGGGTTCAAGGTTTAGGGTTTCGGGTTAATGGTTCAAGGATTCTACGGTTCAAGTTTCTAATGATCCAGGGTTCAAGGTTTGGGCTTCCAAAGTTCAAGATTGAAAGGTTACAGGTTCATGGTTCTAGCAGGGTTCGAGGGTTGAGAGTTTAGCGTTCAGTGTTTCTAGAATTGAAGTGTTTAATGTTCCTCCGTTCATGTGTTTAAGGTTGATGGTTTAAGGATCCAGGAATCCAAGTTCCAAGGTATAGGGTAGAGGGTTAAGGTTTCTAAGCTTCAATGTTCAAGGCTTCCAGGTTTAGGTTTCAAAGTTTCAAGGTTCCAAGTTTCAGAGTTCAAGGTTCAAGGTTTAGGGTTCTAGATTTTAGAGTTTAAAGTTTTAGGGTTTTGGGGTTCTAGGGTTCAGGGTTCAAGAGTCAGGGTTTAGGCTTTAAAGGTTCAGGGTTAACGGTTCAAGGTTCAGGGTTCAAGGGTTCCAGGGTTCAGGGTTTGAGGGTTTAGGGTTCAGGGTTCAAGGTTTAGTGTTCTGGGTTCTCGGTGAGTCATATCCAAGAATTGTTATTTCATTTCATATTTTTCATCTTCATCTACATTTTATTCATTATTTTATTCATCATTTTATTCATCATTTCAGATGCAAATGCTATATCCTTAATACCAAAGACAACCTAGGAAAATTCGACTCAAAAACTGACTTTTGATTTTTTCTAGGATATTCATTATCTAGCAAAGCTTATAGGGTGTTCAACAAGAGAACACTAGTAGTTGAAGAATCAATGCATGTTTCTTTTGATGAATCTCCTTCTTCTTCAAGTAATATGGAAAAAAAATGATAAGCTCATAAAAGATCTAGATTCTTTGACTCTAGAAGAAAATGAGAAAGACTCTCTTGAGGTTTCTTCATCTGAAAATCCTCAAATCCTCAAATCTCTCAAGAATCGGAGCCAATGAGCAACTCTAAAAGAGACATTCCTAGAGAGTGGAAATATTCAAGAAGCCACCCATTAGAAGATGTGGTTGGTGATCCCGCATTAGGGGTTAAAACTAGAGCCACTCTTAGGAATCTATGTGCCAATGTTGCATTCTTATCTCAAGTAGAGCCTAAGAAGTTTGATGAGGCCATAAAAGACGAAATTTGGATAATTGCCATACAAGAAGAACTTAATCAATTTGAGAGAAACCAAGTGTGGGAATTAGTTCCTAGACCAAATGATCACACCATCATTGGAACTAAATGGGTATTCAAGAATAAACTAGATGAACATGGCATTGTCATTAGAAACAAGGCAAGATTAGTTGCAAAAGGTTATAATCAAGAAGAAGGTATAGACTTTGAGGAGACCTTTGCACCGGTGGCCTGAATGAAGTCAATTCACATGCTTCTTGTGTAACAACCCTCATTTTTATTCCAGAATTTTGTGACTTTAGTATGTAAATGTTTAAGAGTTATTTCATGAATGTTGGGTAGTTATTGAGGAATTTAAGTATTGTGGATGTTAGCAATTTAGTAGGTTGAAGGTGATGAAGAAAATAAGGTTTAAGGGGGTATAAGTAATGATGTTATCCGGAAAAGTTAGAAAAAAATCATCTAAGTGTTTTGGAACACTTTCGGTTGACCCCAGGATTGAGGAGGGGTCAACACAATTGAAGACTTCGGTCGACCCCAGGATCGAGGAGGGGTCGACACAATTGAATACTTTTGGTCGACCCCATGATTAAGGAGGGGTCGACACAATATAACCTCTTCGAACAGTTTTTGTCGACCCCAGTACCAAGCGGTCGAAACATTCTCACCGACTCAAGTTGAAAAGTTAGCAAAACGTGGAAAATCCTTATGGATGGATGTTAGAGAAACATTGTTTTTGATTAAGAAGGGGATAAGAAGGCACGGTTTGTCATTTCCCTACCAGCACGACTTCTTCTCCCTATTTCCTCTGAATTCTCACGTCTTGAAAAAAAAAGAGTGAGAAAGTAAGTTATCTCAGAGGAGAGGAGGAAAACTATGAAGTTTCGTGGAGACTAAAGTCCAAGGTATTTTTCTATCTTTAAGTTCTCTCAGGTTTAGTGATGATAAAATGATAGTATTGTTTGAATTGGTGGATAAAAACGAGTGATTTCATGCTAAGAGATAAGAAAAGAGTTAAGTATGAAAAAAGTTAGAGTTTTTGAGATTCGGTCGATAAGTAGTAGGAATTATATTTTGTTTCCTTCATAAGAGTTAAAGTAAACTCCTAGATGATTTATAGCGGTTGGAATCACTCAATTCAAAGTTATGTACAAAGAGTTACGGACATTGCAAGTCAGCGTACAGAAACTGGGGAGAACTGCGGTAGACCCCTTATAGGTTAGGTTGACCGATTCTCAATTTAAAAATGAAAGCTCTCTGTTTTGTCAACATGGGTCGACCCCTTATAGGTTGGGTCAACCGGTCCTTGATTTCCAGAGATGCATGCACACTATTATGTCAACATTGATCGACACTTTATGCTACGTTTGTTTTGTGAATTTGGTGTCTTCTAAGAAGTTATAGTAGACTCTTTAAGGAATAATTTGACACAGGTAGCATCACAAATGCATCAATATACAGGAAGTTATGAATTTTGGAAGTTATAGCGAAAAGAGTTACTTATGGTATAAAAACTTATTTGAATGGTTTGGCAGTATATGTTCTCAAGCTTCTAGTGTGCATTGCCTAGTTGAAACAAAAGACATCAGAAATCAAAGTAAGTATGTGCTGCATGTGTTTGGCCTATTAGAGATCTACATTGCAAAGGTTATGTATTTTCATAACTTTTGATTGATCATAAACTTGTTGGGGTTGAATGCACAATACACCAACCTTAAGTCATTTGAGGATAGTTTGTGTGCCTTGTAATGATTGATTGATAGGTTTCTATGAGATTTCTTTATTGACATGTTTATATGACTTTTGTTTGGATTAGTTTAGATTTTCTTGCATTAAGGATATGATTGTATGTGACATGTTATGGAGATCATGCATCATGTTTTCTACGAATGCTAACGAAAATGAATTTTTATGCATGAAAACTACGAATTGTAATAAGTTGATCGTAGGGGGATGGCGGATTGGGTGTTAGGTTGCCCATGGGGGTCTTTGATGTCTACATTCATCCCCGCAATATCTCTATTGATTCGATGAAGACATCTACGATAAGGAGAATAAAGACGCCCTCGACAATGGCTATGAGTCCATGTTACCGTGAGGCCATTGGGGTTGTGCGGTAGATTGTTATATCTCCTAATGATATACGTTATTTAAACTAAAAAAAAAAGAATCAAGTTTTGTGGATGGTCGTCATATGGGGGGCGGATCCACACCACGAAAATAGGAGAATAAAGACGTCCTCGGCAATGGCTATGGGTCCATGTTCCCATGAGCCCAATGGGGTTGTGTGGTAGGTTGTTATATCTACTAATGATATACGTTATGTAAACCCAAAAATCAAGTTTTGTGGATGGTTGTCATATGGAGGCGGATCCACACCACGAAAATGAAATAATCTGCATTGTTTTAAATCATATCATTCATTACATCATTCATATTTTATTTGAACTACTTACTAAGCTTTAAGTTCATTAGTTAGACTTTGCAATGTTGGTGACGACTTGAATGTTGAAGAAATATCACTTGAGGATTAAATATGAAGGAGGAAAAAGTGTCTTCCGTGGAGCCTTGTCGTTGTTAAACGAGATTTTGACCGGTGGAGTAAGCTCACTAAAATACACGTGTTTTGAAAAGAACTTGTAAAAAAGTTATTTTGAATTATAAATATGTAGTGTTTGTAAAGTTTTATTTTTTTAGAATGTGACCTATGTTTAATTACTTATAAGTGTGATTTGAAATGTTAGTTTCCGCTTTGTATGTACAAATATATGTATAAGTTTGTTAAAAGAATTTTCAATGAAAAGCTTTTTAAATAAAACTAAATAAAGAAAAGAAAAAAAAAGGGATGTTACATCTTGCCTGTGCTTGTCAGAAAGACTTCACTCTATTTCAAATGGACGTTAAGAGTGCTTTTATAAATGGATATATTATGGAAGAAGTCGATGTAGAACAACCTACGGGTTGTGAGGCCTTTGACAAGAGAGACCATGTTTATATACTTCATAAAGCTCTCTATGGTCTTAAGCAAGCTCCTCAAGCCTGGTACGATAGGTTGAAGAATTTTCTCTTGGTTAGAGAGTTCAAAATGGGAAAAATTGACTCAACCCTCTTCACCAAACATGTTGGTAATGATCAGCTACTTGTCCAAATTTATGTGGACGATATTATTTTTGGAGCCTCCAACAAAAACCTGTGTGAAGATTTTGCCTCTCTCATGCAAGATGAATTTGAAATGAGCATGATGCGGGAGCTTAAGTTCTTCTTAGAACTCCAAATTAGACAATCTTTAGATGAAACATTTATTTGCCAAGAAAAATTTATCAAGGAATTACTCAAGAGATTTGGAATGGATTCTTGCAAATCTTCCAGGACACCAATGAGTACCACAAGCAAATTGGGTAAGGATGAAGGAGGAAAAGATGTGGATATTAAGAGATTTCGTGGAATGATCGGTTCATTGTTATATCTTACTGCTAGCAGACCTGACATCCTTTTTAGTGTTTGTCTTTGTGCTAGATTCCAAGCCTCACCTAAGGAGTCTCACTTGAATGTCGTTAAAAGAATTTTCAATAATTAAGTGGAACACTTGATCTAGCATTATGGTATCCCAAGGGTACTTCCTTTGACTTAATTGGATATTCTGATTTGGATTATGCCAGAAGTCTTGTGGATAGGAAAAGCACTAGTGGTAAATGCCAATTCTTAGGTGAATCTTTAGTTTCTTGGTTCTCTAAGAAACAAAACATTGTGGCACTCTCAACTGCCGAAAGCGAGTATATAGCAGCCGGTAGTTGTTGTGCACATTTTTTTGGATGAAGCACACTTTAGAAGACTATAACTCTCATTTTCTAAGATTCCAATTAAATGTGACAACACTAGTGCAATAAACATCTCCAAAAATCCTATCTTACACTCTAGAACTAAACATATAGAAATAAGGTATCATTTGATCAAAGATCATGTCCAAAAAGAAGATGTTTTGGAATTTGTCAATTCTTGTGATCAATTGGCAGACATTTTTACTAAACCTCTAGATGAGAAGACCTTTTGTGGGATTAGAATCCGATTAGGAATAATTTGATTTGATGATGCTTAGATACAACTTTTCTGTCTACTGCTTTTTCAGTGACAACAGTCGACAGAACATTATGTATGTCGACTGGTCTTTCTAATCTGGCATAAAGCGGTCGACAAAAAAAGGAGTATGTCGACCAGTCCGTCAAATCTGCTTCCTGTCGGTCGACACCATTCACAATCAGTCGATCGATATCCAATTTTCTCACTGTTTTAAAACCCTATTCTGTGAATATTTTCACTTCACAGACATCCTCTCCCGCGCGAAAATTCCTTTGGTGTCTTCCTCCT
>QAOC01018077.1:0-34160 GCA_003255005.1 Begonia fuchsioides
ATCAACAGAAATACAATCAAGTAAATGAAGATAAATCAACAAGTAATGAGTGGGATTCTAAGGAAAAAACTTTCTTGAGGAAAGACTTTCTTGGTGGCCATTAAAAAGAAAATTAAACAGAGAAGACAACAATTAAAAATATAATAACAATCGTTGTTGTCAATCTATGTTGTAATTAGAATCCCACTCATGCTCAATCTATGTTGTCAGAACAATTAACAATGACAAAAAGTTCAACGAAATTGTAATTTTTCTTAACCAAGTTTACTACATATTTTATTCAATTGATGTCTACCGAAATGGGCCAATAAATTGGGAGGATAATTTCGTTAAAAATTATTAACGAAATTGTAATTTTTCTTAACAATGACCTAGTTTTTTCATTTTCTCAGGAAACAAACAGACAGAAAGAGAGGTGCTCTCTTCATTGATAATACAGAGAATTCAAAGGCTAAGTAACAAAATAAATCACATCAAATCTAAGAAAAACAGGAAGAAAATAAATCACATTAAACAGAGAAGCACTAGACAGAAATCTAGTAGAAAAAGAAATCTACGCAAGCCCTAGTTAGAAAGTCGACACTTTCTCTGTCGTCGACAGCCAAAGACAAGCACTTACCAGACAACCGGCGAGCCGAAGACAACAATTAGAAGCCTAGGGCAACAGCAACCTTCGACGGAATACAACGAGATTTCTCAATCGTTGTGCTTGGCGGATCTGCAGGCTGCGAGCTGCGGTATAATGTTTTGGGTTGTCGATGTCGGCTGAGGGATGCGGGATCGAGAGATGAAGGTTGGGATCGGATTCGGAAATCGGTAGTGAAGAAGTGAAGAAGTGAAGAGGGAGTGACAACATCAATGAGCGATTAAATCCGACAACAACCCGACAATCAGATTGAATTTTCAATACCTTTACCGATAATCCGATCTGATCCGATCCGATCCGATCGGATCAGATCGGATCTTCGGGTTGGATCGGATTTGCCCACCCCTACTTGCGCTTAGGACTGGGTAAATCAATCCGACCCGTTTAGCTATTGGGTTGGGTCAGTTCCAAAGGTATTTTTTTGATTTTTCGGTTTGTGGGCCCGTTTGATTTCGATGATTCCGTTTGAGGTCGGTTTTTGGATTTTTCCACAAACTCGAAAAACTAAAAAATTAATATCAAAATTATTTTTAATGTATAAATTCAGTATTTTCTTAAAATATATATAATTTAACTAGGGTTAAATTCTAAAAAGACCACCAATTTTTTGGCTTAACCCAAAATAACTATGGGTTTTTAACTAACCAAGAATGACCACGGCCCACGGATGTTGGGTGAGCGACCGTCTACTCGTTTTTTTTTAGTTGAAAAAAATGTTTCTCTGAGAAAATATCATCATAATGACTTAAAAATTTCACCATACATTCATTAAAATATAAAATAATATTCTAGAAAGTTTCGTTAATTTTCAACGATGGTAAAATTTATTATAATTTTTTAAATATGTAAAACAAATAATATTCATTAACAATAAGTACGTCAATGAAATGTTCTACAAATTTAAAAATAAACTCTTACAATGTTACACTACTAAAAAAGAATTTGAAGAACAAGAGTCCGTTTAACCCTTATACGAGTGGGTCAAATTATAAGTTTGTTCGGATTTTCAATTCTCGAGGTTAATTGTCAAACATATTTTTTTATTAAACAGCTAAATTTGTAAATAGTATACGAGTTCATCATACAAATTGTAGAATTTTTAATTGACGAACTTATTTTCAATATTTTTTTTATATTTTTTATACTAAAAAATTTCAATAAATCGTACAACTGTTGAAAGTTCACAAAATTTTATATAATATTGTTTTATAATTTTTATGGATGTGTTAAAATTTTAAATCATTTTAATAATATTTTCTTAGTGAAAATATTTAAAAAAAAATTAAGTTAGAATAATTTTTTTAATTATTAAACATACTCTTTTAAAATTTTGGTTTCACCATACAAGGAGAAACAATATGTGGTACATCAAACAAATATTTTTTTAACTTTTTTCTATTTTATAAATTATATCACAAAATTTATTTATTTTGTCAAAAAAATTTAAATGCTCGTTAATTTTATAAAATTTGGTAAAACAATATGCATAGTAGGACAATAAAATTCAAAACAATTCATTAGTAACTTCAAAAAATGATTGTAAGAAATTCATAATTAAATTAGCAACATCACAACTACTACAATTTAAAATAAAAATTTTTGTTTTTTCATTACTAAAAGAACAAATAACAAACCAATATGCTTTAATAATTTTCTAATATTAAAGAAATTGAATTTCATCTGTTATCTACATCAGTTTTAATTTTTTTAGCTTAAGTTGAGCAGCTTTGCAAAATTTTTTGTATTATTATTGTCGTGTATTAGAAGAATAGCTCTAATCGAATCAGTATACAATAAAGTAAATAACATTTCATCTTTAACAATTAAATTAAAAAATACATCTCGTATGAAAAAGAAGAGTTATGAGAAGTATCTAATTGAAAACGCTTTTAAGCATCTAATTAAATTCAAGGCTTTATCATTTTAGAGAACTTTGAAGTTCTTTTTCTACCTTTCTTGCTATTGTTTCAAAGAGAAATATGATAATTTTCTGTTAAATTTCTACAATCTCATAATTTCTATTCCGCTGCGTATAAATTTTTATGTTAGTAGGAGTACTCTTTTCGATACCACTTGTGAAGCCACCAAGCCTGCTAAAATAGTATTGACTGCTTTGGATTAGAACCTGCATAATTTTGGTCTTAGGCAATACCCAAGACACATTGTGTTAGTTGCGGAGAGATAACTGATTTATAAATTATCTTTAATCTCAACTCATGGGCGACGTGAGGTTACACACAATCCATCTAGACGGATTAGACGGATAACTCATTTATAAATTATCTTTAGTCTTTACTCATGGGGTTTGTGAGATTACACACCTTCCATCTGGATTATTAGTTGTCACCATCTACTCCCTTAATGAGCCTGCATCCATGCCAACCACCATGGCACACCATGATGACTAACTCTGATACTACTTGTAGAGTCACCTGAGCCTACAAGCAAAATATTATTCATTTTGAGTAAGAAGTCAGTCTTTTTTTTCATGGGTTATACTCAAAATGTGTTGTGATAGTTAAGAACGAAGAACTAATTTATAAATTATCTCTAGTTTCGACTCTTAGTCGATACGTGATTGTACAAGTGCACATCTTCCATCCGGGACCATGGTCACAATCTTCATAAAAAAACAATTAGTAAATTAACATATTTTGAGATTATTATCTCGTAATTTTTTGAAAAACTCAAAAATGAAAATTAGAAATTAGAGTTCTAGGTTAGGTTCAAAATATCCCGAAATGGACATTGATTCATAGTTAGATAGCAAAATCGATTTGAATAGGTGCGTCTGCACAAGTTTTGGTAGTCGAAACATGGTCAAAAAACGAAGAACTGATAAAAGACTTTAGCACCCATTTTTGGAAGCTGGACTCATTGGATATCGACTGAAAAACACAGAGATGGAACTCAGGCCCTTTTCTTCCCACCGGACTCCACCGGATTCTTGCCTGCTGACGTGGATCTTTCCTTGGACTGAGGCAGGAGACCTCGCAGCATAGCCATAACCCCCAAACCCAAGAAGGGGAAGTAGAGGGCCAACAGCTTAGTAGACGCCTTTGGAGACCTCACCAGCTCTGATAGTATCACACTCTGAAATTTCAAAAACACACTGTGGAGAAGATAGCATATCATAATGAGAATTTGCTAGTCTAGTCTAGGGGGACTTCTCATTGTGTGTATTGTGACCTTTTTCAAGAATTACAATGTAGAGAGTAAAAAATAAGTATGGTTACTTTCATATGCATACTGCTACACGTTTTATACTAATCTCATGAACAAATCAATGACTCTAGATTAAAGTGGACAATTTTGAATAAAAAGCACTGAAAAACCTTATAAACAATCAATAAGATAGATCACTTTGTGAGCTTCTACAATTACTCTTTTATATCCAAGACACAATTAAAACAGCCACACATGGATTCTGCGAAACTTTCAGAAATGTGGTCAGTATGAAGCAGAAGAAAGAGATATCGAGAAATGTATTCCAAGATCTATAATTCATGATCCTCTAAAACAACCCTTTTCGGACAATGACCAATATGACAGATGAATAGCCCCTACTTCTTCCCTCGACCAAATCTCTTCTTTTATGAGATTTTCCAGTGAAAAAATGGCAGTTCAGAATATCCATAAGAAAGAAGTCAGCAGCGAAGAAGAGTACTGTATTCTACACCTTTAATGGGAAAAAAAAAATTAAGATCTCTAACCTGAACAAACATTTCGCCATTCTTCGAATGCGTGCAACGATTTATTTAAGAAACTCAAAAGTATTGCTTAAGAGATGCCACCTAATACTATAGAAACTCCATGAATCTTTCTCCAACCCCCTATCTCCCATTAATAAAGTCAGTACATTCGTATCTTTCCCAATCGAAGCTAACAGTAAATCTTTGAATGTCAAATCTGACTTCATTCACTGAACTAAATCCTATGGACACGATAGGAAAGAAAATGGACTGGTGATCTCGAAAACAAAGTTCAGTTGTAATAAGCTAACTCTAGAAAAATATGGAGATCCCAAATTCTATAGAACCTGTCAGATGAAGAAACTAAAAAGAAGTACTGAGGCGGTAGAATATACCATGGAAGTGAAGACAGAGACACCATACATTAAACAAGTTGTCTGGAACCAAGGTTTGGAAGCCAAAATCGCATAGAGGTTGAGAAGAGCTAAGGGCCACTGAAAGAGGAGCTCAAGCCACACCATCCCGACGAAGAAATTGGGCTTCTCAGCCACGAGATAGTCGCCATACTCGAGGCTGTACCAGGTCTTAAGATGAACGAGAAAGTCAGGAAAAAATGAAAGCGGAAGGCAAGTCTGAGCGTCAATAAGAGGGGCTGCCACTGCGATGACGAGGAAGAAGACGAACAGCACAGCGTCAACGAGCTTTAGAACAGCACCCATTATTTTCACTTGGCTGCTCTACTCAGATGATAGAAAGGGGATCTTGAATGTTGGAACTAGGGGTGTCCAGCCCGAACGAACCCAAAAACCTGAACTAGATGGGTCAAGTTTGGGTCACGCTTTAGTTCAAACAATCAATTTTAAGGTGGATTAATTTGTTGGTCTCTTGATTCAGTTTGGTTTTCAGTTTTTGTTCTAAAATTTAAATCAAACCGTTTAAAACGTTTCAGCCTTTCAGCCCTTCACCTACTTTTCGGGGCCCATAACTCTTTTTATACTTATCCAAATTCCATGTAATTTGTATCAATCTCTTCCTTATTCTTTCTACTACATTTCATATAAAGAAGTCGTGGCCAAATTTGTAGCCTACAACCCACTAAAATCTATGTTTTCCAAAATTAGTCACTTTCGTCTTACATTTTTGAAACCTTAAGTTTTCACTTAAAATGTCTTGCATACACGTCTATTTAACAATAATCATACCATCTTGCTCTCCAATTTCATAAATTGAGCATAATAGTAGTAGAAATATGTACCTAGGCTTAAACTTCCACAACTCAAACTTTCAAGACACATCTCAAGCTTCCAAGACACGCCTTTGTACCAATTTGAGTACCCAACTCAAAAACTCACTTTCAAACACTCATAAAACTCACAAAATCTCACTTGGAGGTTGAGAGAACTCAGGAGAGGGAAGAGAGAGGTCGGGAAAATGGGTTAGCACTTGGGAGAAATGAGTTTTTAAACAATTTCAGGCGTAGAAGACGAAGAGTTTTAGAATATCATCAAGGAGCGGTCGACACTTTAAACAAGGTGTCGACCGGTTCTACGCAAGGTGTCAACCTACCACTGTTCATAGGTCAACCTCTATAGCTTGAAAAGTCAAGGTGTCGACCGCTTGTGTCAAAGTGTCGACCGGTTTTCAAACCCGAGAGTTTTAAGGTATCGACCGGCAATCAAAGTGTTGACCGCCAGTTAAAACTTTGATCACTTTTGTTCTACAACTTAGATGTCTATGATTCAAACGCCATATTTTCCTTATTGAGTTTAGTTTAACTTTGTGGAAGACATAAACTTCAAATTAAGAGCGTAAAGGTATCAAATATACGAAACACCAAATATCACTCAAAAGTTCATATTTCCTTAGTCTAGTTTTCATTCGTCAACTTCTAGCATACATAACTTTTGCACCACAACTCCAATCGAGTTGTTCAGCCCATAAATATTCTCCTTTTGATGTCTTCTATAATTTCTTAGAAGATTACTTTGCCACTTAAGCTCATCTGTAGTACGATAAAACATGAAAACTGAAACTACAATCCTCCAAATTGAGTAATTTTTGTTGCTCAGGAAAACTGAAACTACTCAGTTATCAATTTTCAACCCGGTGGTTGTTAAAAACTGTAAATTTCCAAAACCCATAACTTTATCTACAAACCTCCAAATTGAGTAATTTTTGTTGCTATAGTTTCATCAAGTAATTCACTTAAATTCATTTAGTTCCAATGATGGTGCGATCATTAGGCCTAGGAACTAACTCTCATACTCGGTTTCTTTCAAATTGATTTAGTTCCTCTTGCATGGCCATTAACCAATTTTCATCCAATATGGCCTCATCAAATTTATTAGGCTCCACTTGAGAAATAAATGCTACATTAGCACACAAGTTCCTAAGGGAGGTTCTAGTTTTGACGCCCAATGAGGGATCACCAACCACATCTTCTAATTGATTGTCTTTGGAGTATCTTCATTCTTTAGGAAGTTCTCTAATAGGGTCACCATTTGTACCATCTTCTAGGTTGTTTAGGGGAGTTTCGGAGGGGGTAACTTCAAGAGAATCTTTCTCATTTTCTTATAGAGATAAAGAATCTATGTCTCTTATAAGATCCTCAACTTTGTTCATATTTTCTAACAAGAGAGGTGATTCATCAAAAATGATATGCATAGATTCTTCAACCACTAGAGTCTTTTTGTTGAATACTCTATATGCTTTGCTAGTCAAAGAGTATCCAAGGAAGATACCAAAATCCGTCTTTGAATCAAATTTTCCTAGGTTGTTCTTGGTATTTAAAATATAACATTTGCATCCGAAGGGCCTAAAATACTTAACACTAGGAGTTTTACCCGACCATAGTTCATAGGGGGTCTTTTCTAAGATTGGACGGATTGATACTCGATTTATTGTGTAGCATGCCGTAGCTACGGCTTTCGCCCAAAAATACTTGGGAAGTTCATTGAGCATTGTCCTAGCAAGCTCTTGAAGAGATGTATTCTTTCTCTCAACAACTCCATTTTGTTGATGAGTCCTAGGAGATGAGAAATTATAATTGATCACATTATTAAGACATAGGAACTCAAATTTCTCATTTTCAAATTCTCCTCCATGATCACTACGGATAGCTACAATGGAGAGACCCTTTTCATTTTGAACTTTCTTCCTAAAGAAAGAGAAAGTCTCAAAAGTCTCATCCTTAGATCTAAGAAAGTATACCCAAGAAAATCTTGAGAAATCATCAACAATTACAAGGGCATAATGCTTGCCAACTAGGCTAGCTACTTTAGAATGGCTGAATAGATCTAAGTGGAGAAGCTGGAGAGGTTTAGAGGAAGACACAACATGTTTTAGGAAAAAGGAACTCTTTGTTTGCTTCCCCATTTGACATGCATCACACGAGTTGTTCTTCTCAAAGGATAATTTTGGAAGACCTCTAACTAGATTTTTTTTGAGATCTTAGCTAAGGTATTCATGCTAACATGGCCTAATCTCCTATGTCATGCCCAACTATCTAGAGAGGATGTTGCACTAAAACACTTTTCATCAAGGCATGCACATTATCCAAATCAATTGTATAAACATTATCGGATCGATAGCCAATGAATAAGATTTTACCACTTGAACTATCTTCTATTAAGCAAGATTTGGATTAAAAAATTACCCTATATCCCTTATCACAAAGTTGACTAATGCTTAATAAATTATGCTTTAAACCGTCAACTAAAAGGGCATTTTCAATAATAGGGGAAGAGAGATTACCGATATTGCCAATACCAATTATCTTCCCTTTTTTATCTCCTCCAAAAGAGACATTCCCCTTCTTTTGCTTGATGGAAGTAAACCTTGAAGGGTCTCCCGTCATATGCCTCGAACATCCACTATCGAGGTACCAAAGATTCTTTACATGAGAGACTTCCACCTACACAAGGAGAATTAGGTGTTCTTTTTAGGTACCCAAACTATTTTGGGTCCTAGAGGGTTAGCATTGGTTCCTTTGGGAACCCATTTTTTAACAAACCTTAGATTTTTGTCTCTTAATTTCGAAGGACATACAAAGGAGGTATGACTTATTTTATTACATACATGGCAAGGTTTTGGTTTTTCAAAAAAGTTTTCATACTTCTTTTTCTTCTTGAAGGATTCATAACATATGTCTGCTTTATCAAAGGTTATTCTTTGTTTACCAAGAAGCATGTTTAAATTTTTGCTTCCATTATTAAACTTCAGAACTATGCCATTCAAATTATTATTTTCCCTCGTTAATCTACTCATTTCAATTTCCAATGGATTAACTTTACTCTCATGCTCTTTTGTTAACATGGCATGTTCCTTTTTCAATTGCTTATACTTAGATTTCAAGATATTGAAATCGTTAAGCAAGTCATTGAAAGCATCAAAAAATTCATTATCCTCATCTGAATTTTCTAAATCACTTAAGGAGTCAAGTACCTTGTCCTCCTTGGCCATGAAGCACATATTAGCTAGCTCCTCGTCTTCGGATGAGGAGCTTGACGAATCACTGTCATCCCAAGTTACTTTCATGGCTTTCTTCTTGTAAGCCTTGGGATGTCTCTTTGCTTATGGACAGTCGGATTTGAAATGTCCTGGCTTTCCACACTCATAGCATTTAAGCTCTTTGTCCTTTTCCTCAGGATGCTTCTCTTTTCTTGGGAACTCCTTTCCTTTCATCCTTTTTCTTTGCAGGAACCTCTTGAATTTCCTTGTAATGAGGGTGACATCTTCATCATCCTCTTCATCGCTGTTGGACTTGTCTTGATTACTAGATGATGCCTTAAGAGCGATGTCTTTTCTCTTAGTTGGTTCCTTCTCCTTAATTGCCTCCTTCTCATTGGCTTTCATCGTGATCTCATGAGTCATTAGAGATCCTATGAGTTCCTCAACTTTTAAAGTCTTGAGGTCTTTAGCCTCTTGGATGGCGGTTACTTTTGGTTGCCATGCTCTTTGAAGAACTCGAAGAATTTTCCTAACACATTCTTCGTCTGTATAAACTTTACCAAGCACTTTCAACGGACTTATCTATCTAACTAATGCTCGACCAGATATAGCCTACGTAGTGGGCGTTGTATCAAGATTCATGAACAATTCATCAAGTCATCACTTCGGTACAGCAAAAAAAATTCTAAGATACGTGGCTGGAACAAAGAATTATGGTCTTTGGTATAGTCAAGTATTTGAATTCAATCTAGTTGGTTACAGTGATAGTGATTGGGCAGGAAATATTGATGACATGAGAAGCACATCGGGATATACTTTCAACTGTGGATCTCGAGTCATATGTTGGAGATCAAAGAAGCAACCTAGAGTCACACTCTCAACTGCGGAAGCAGAATACACAGCAACAACCTCTTCAGCTTGTCAAACTGTGTGGTTAATAAGAGTTATGGAAGAACTATTTATTGAACAGAAAGATCCAACGATCATCTACTGTGACAACAAATCAACAATATCTTTATCAAAGAATCCCGTCTTTCATGAAAGAACGAAGGACATTGAAACCAGAGTTCATTTTATCATAGAATTGATTGCAGAAAGATTAATTGAGTTGAAATTATGTCACTCAAACGATCAAGTTGCAGGTATTCTAACAAAGGCGCTATCAAAGGAAAAGTTTGAGAAATTCAAAATCAAGTTCGGAGTATGAAGCTTTGAATTAAGAGAGGGTGTTGAAAATAATTCAAAGACAATTATGAGAAATTAACTTCAAGAAAAAAACTCATCAAAATAATAAACTCATTGGCAATAAATCAAAATGAAACTTATGAAAATAATAATGTTTGAAATAATTATAGGAATAAATTCTTGGATGTTTTTATTATTTTTATTAAATATTTTAAATGTGGTTTATGAGTTATATTTGTAATAGCCTCTGTAAAAGGCTACATAATTGTTAAGAAATATTCATTCCAAGCAAATAGCTTTTTTTTCTTTCTCTCTTTATCTATTGTCGAGAATTCTCTCCATCTCAAATGGATTTTGGGTTAAAAGGAAAACCCAAAACCCGACCCAAACAAAAAAAAATATTTCGACCCAAACTAAACAGTTTCGGTTTGAGTTGGGTTGGTTTGGTTTGGTTCACATATCAAATTAAAAAAAAATTAAAAGTGTAAATAAATTGTAACGATCACTGATAATTATTATTTTCGATGTGCAAAGTGTCAACCGCAAACTACAAGGTGTCGACCGCGTCTACAAGGTGTCGACTGCATCACTAAGTTATCGACCGCGTCGCTTTTAAAGTTACAAAACAGAGACGGAAACCCTAATCTCAAATTCTCGACTATGAGATTTAGCTCCTGCGGTACTGTCCTTGTTGGCTTTAAAAGTGTTCTTAAAGCAATCAATTGGTTTTTATGATAACTATGAAAGATAAGCATGAAAGATAAAATAAACTACTTTACAATGTTTAAATTAGACTTAACCGTTCATGAGAAATACCCTCTTTGAAGGGTACAATTAAAGTCTAACAATTTGTTTAATTGCTGCAGAAATTTCAAGTATATGCAATTTTTTATGTCGACCCATAATACCTTGTGTCGACCCTTGTAAATTTCAGAAGCTTAACCATACATACCTTGCGTCGACCCACAGTATATTGTGTCGACCCATGTTCAAAACAGATGTCAAGTCTTTCATTCCTTGTGTCGACCAGAAAATCAGCCCAACGTTCAAAATGTGTTGACCCAACTAAATCACTTATGTCGACCCTTTCGTTCAAATTTTGTCGACCCATCTATACAAATTGTGTCGACCCAAAAAAAGGCAGTGCAGCGTGCAAATTATGTCGACCCATCCAAATTGTTCGTGTCGACCCTAGAAAAGACATTGTGTCTACCTTACCATAATCTATGTGTCGACCCCTCAAAGCTGAGCCTGCACTTTACATGTCGACTCCAATGGTCAAAATGTGTCGACCCCAACCTACATGTGTCGACCCCAAATTTTCCAGAGACGGATCCTTCAGATTTGTGTCGACCACAAACATGTGTCGACCCCAGATTTTCCAGAGACGGATCCTTCAGAGTTATGTCGACCGCACAAAAAGGTTATGTCAACCCAACTGACCATAAACTTTCAACGGCTATATTTTTTATGTGTCTACCGGCTAGTGCATGTGTCGACCTCAACAACGTGTGTCGACCCATTTCGGCAGCTCAGAAGCAAACTATAAATAGATGAAGCAAGCTCATTTTGAATAAAAGATTTTGACGAGAGAAACTATGCCAAAGTGCTGCCAAATTCTTTCCAGATCTTTTTTACTCTCTCAAATCCTACTACTATACTTGTATATCATTCTTGAGATTGAGTGAGTCGGTTTTTTATAACCGTACAAATTGTATTTGTTCTCTTTGAACGATCATTGTAAACGGGTGACACCTCTAATAAAGAAGAGTCAAATTGTAGAGGTTTGATTGACACTCGTAAGTCAATCGTAGTGAAACTCAAGGTATGAGCGGGAAAGATCTTCAAGGAGGTACCTTGAAGCACAGACGTAGGCAAGGTTGGCCAAACCGCGTTACCAAACAGGTGTCATTCTCTTTACTCTAAACTCTTAGTTACTTGTTTAACAATTCCGCACTAGAGTTTGGAAATAACTAAACAATTCGCACGAATTTGACTTAGTAATTAAAAAGTTTAGTTAACCTAATTCACCCCCTCCACTTAGGTTAATCTCGATCCTACAATTGATATCAGAGCCTGTATTTAAAATTGATTAACCTATATTTGCTGCTGTTTTTGGGTAAATTGAATTATAGCTTTTAATATGAACAACTCACACACACAAGGTCAATCTATAACTAGACCCCCACTCTTTGATTGAAATAACTATGTGTATTGGAAAACTAAGATGAGAATCTTTGTCCAAGCTATGGACTATAACGTATGAAATATAATTAAAAATGGTCCATACATGCCAATCAAAACTGAGAATGACATTAATATACCCAAACCGAGTAATGAATATAATGTGAATGACTTAAGAAAATTAAGTCTAAATGCCAAAGCAATGAACACATTGTATTGTGCCTTAAATGGTGATGAATTCAATAGAGTACAAGGTTGTGATAATGCTCGAGAAATTTGGTGATTACTCGAGGTAACCCATGAATGGACTAACCAAGTAAAAGAAAACATATTAAGTATGCTTGTGCATGAATATGAATTGTTTTCTATACAAAGTGTTGAATGAGTTAGTTCCATGTTTACAAAATGCCAAGCATTTGCTGGATTTGAGCCATCTTTGACTTGCAATTTTTCATTTGCATTCATTGGTGTTGCTGAAGTTTTGCAATCCATCATTTTGAACCTCTTGAGTAGTTCCTTAGCATATTTCTCCTGAGACTCAAATATACCTTCATCTATCTGCTTCACTTCCAAACCTAGGAAGTAATGTAATCTTCTGAGATCAGTCATTTCAAATTTCTTTTCCATGCATTCCTTGAATTCTAATATCAACGAGTTTGAGCTGCCCATATAGATCATATCATCTACATAAAGACAAAGAATTAAAAATTATGTACCATCCTTCCTTATGTAGAGATTTGACTCATTTTTGCTTCTGTTGAATTTTCACTGGATAAGAAAATCGTCAATCTTGCTATACCAAGCTCTCGTTGCTTGCTTTAATCCATAGAGAGCCTTTAGAAGTTTGCATACTTTTGTCTCTTGCCCTTTAGCTTTATATCCTTCTGGTTGTTCTACAAATACTTTTTCTTGTAGTTCACCATTTAGAAATGCCGACTTCACATCGAATTGATATAAAAACCAATTTCATATATGCTGCAAGAGCTAGGAGAAGTCTTACAGTTTCAAATCTTGCAATCGGAGAGAACGTTTCTTCATAATCAATTTCAGGCTGCTGTGAATATCCTTTCACCACCAGTCGAGCTTTGTATTTGCTGATGCTACCGTCAACTTGCGTCTTTGTTCTGTAGATCCAGTTGACTCCAATTACTACTCGATCTTTTTGGTCGATCTACCAGCTCCCAAGTTTTGTTCTGGATAATTGCATTCATCTCAATATCCATTGCTTTTTGCCACACATTATGTTTTACTGCATCTTCAAAATCGTATGGGTCAGCAACGAATAAAGCTTGTGTTACCTCATAGATCTCTGTTAATGATTTATATTTTTGTGGGGATGTTGAATTTGTTGATGTAGAAGATGAACCAAAGAGAGATGATGATTCATTAGGCTGTAAAATATCTTCTTGTGACTCGCCTACAGATTGAGCTTCATCTTGAGATAAGCTGATCTCTTCTCCACTTTCATGGCTTCTCCGATTGTTCATCAAACTCCACATTTCTACTTATAATCACTTTACCCGTAACTGGATTGTAAAGTTTATAAGCTTTTAAAAAAGAACTATATCCCACAAAGATGCATTTCACTGATTTTGAATCTAATTTTCTTCGGTCATGGGAGATTAGAGCAAATGCTATACAACCAAAGACCCTCAGGTGGCTTACCTCTTGTTTTCGTTCATACCAGACTTCATACGATGTTTGGTTTAGCACAACTTTTGTTGGCAACAAATTCAGAGTGTATACTGTCGTGGAAACAGCTTCTCCCCAAAATTTATTAGGTAGCTTTCTTGCTTTCAAGAAACTCCTTGTCATCTCTCCTACTGTTATGTTCTTCCTTTCTGCTACACCGTTTTGTTCTGGTGTATAAGGAGTTGTTAATTCTCGTTTTATGCCTTGTTGCTCGCAAAATGCCACGAATTCGCAGGATGTGAATTCACCTCCTTTGTCAGTTCTTAGCATTTTTATGCTTTTTTCAGACTGCTTTTCAATCAGCAACTTGAATTTTTTGAAACATTCAAACGCATCTGCTTTGTTATGCAAAAAATATACCCAGCTCATACGGCTAAAATCATCTGTAGATAGCAGAAAATACCTGCTGCATCCGTTTGAAGGTGTTTGCATGGGTCCAACTACATCTGCATGAATTAGACCCAAGCATTCGGTTGCTTTCGCAGCTTTCGTTATCGGGAACGATTTCTTGCTCTGCTTACCGAGTATGCAATCTTCACATACATCGATTTTGTCAATCTTTGGTAATCCCATTACCATGTTCTTCTTATACAACAGTTGCAGCCCCTTGATGTTCAGATTTTCGTACCTAGAATGCCATAGTTCTAACGTGTTCGTTTCTTTGACGGTTAAAGCATGAGCATTCATATCTGTCATTTTGAGAGGAAACAACTTATTCTTTGTCATTTGCATTGTTATGACGTGATGATCAGTTTCTTTGTCTTTGATCACACACTTCATCTCATCAAATGAAATGACATACCCCGAAGTTATTAGCTGTCCAACACTAAGCAGGTTTTGTGAAAGATTAGGAATATAGAAAACATCTGTGAGTGTCTTTGTGTTACCTGATTCACATGATATCGCCATATTTCCTTTTCCTTCCACTTGTAGCTTGTTACTGTCACCTAACGTAACTTTTGTTTGAAAGTTTTGTCGAGATTTTCGAAGATGTCATGGATTCCCGTCATGTGATTTGAGCAACCACTGTCGAGATACCACACAATTTCACTTTCTTCTCTTTGTTGAAACACCATGAAGAGTTTTAGTTCTTCTTCTTCTTTTTCAGCAAAACAAGCTTGTTCTTGCCTTTGTCGTTTCCAGCAATCTGCTTTGATATGACCAAATTTGTTACAATAAAAGCATTGGACCTTACTTTAATTGCCTCTGCTACTTGATGATTCGTTTTGATTTCTTCATCTTCCTCTACCACGGCCTCTTCCACCAAAGTTGTTTCTTCCACGCCCTCTGTCATTTCTTGGTTTGTCCCTTTGCTCTGATGTCTCCTCCTTAACATGAAATGCCCTTTCTTCATGTTTTTCTTCCGTACGATTCAACCTTGCCTCATGGGATTGCAAAGAACCCATTAGTTCATCAAAAGAATATGTCGTTAAATCTTTTGATTCTTCGATCGCTGCTACTACATGATCAAATTTAGGTGTTACACTCCGTAACACCTTGGCAACTATCGTCTCATCAATGACTTTGTCAGATAAAGATCGCATTTGATTTACGATCGCAGCCACTGTGGACATGAAATCTTGTACAGATTCACTGTGTTTCATCTGCAAAGTTTCAAATTCTCGTCGTAAAGATTGGAGCTTTATTTGGATTACCTTTGTTGATCCTTGGAACAAAATTTACAGAATTGACCAAGTTTCATTTGCAATTTCCGCCGCTGCAATTTTAGAGAATATAGATTCATGCACCGCCTGCTGAATAAAGAATAAGGATTTCGAGTCATTCTTCCTATTCTCCCTTGCTCTCGCTTCTTCATCATTGTCAGAATATTTGTTCTCCACCAAGTCTCACAACTCTTGAGACTTGAAGAATGTTTTCATCTTGATGCTCCAATATTCATAGTTTTTGTAACACCCCACTTTTCCGGGGTAACCTAAGCCTGTATGAATATAGCACGTTATGACAAAGGTACAATATGTGTTAAGGGATGATGGATGTTGAGGTGGTGTTACACTTTTGAAATAGTAATTTTGATGATTTGGAAACAAAGTTGGATGTTAGAATAAAAGTTGTTAAGTGTTGGAGGTTGAAAGTGGATGAAAACAAAGGAAAATGCCAGAGTTTCAACTGTGTGGTAACACCCGACCCTTTCATCATAATTCAAAGTCTTATAAGTGTATCATCTTATATTTCAATTATTATTAAGGGTATGAAATGACGATTAACTTGCTGGAATTCAATTGTTAGAATTGGTAGTTGATAAAGTAAGGTCAATGTGAAAGTTGAACTAAATCAGTTTAAGTGTTGAATGGAAGTTTGAGAAAATGGAAAATGGAAGGTTGTGAATGAAGGACCGGTTGACCTGTGAATAGTATCGGTCGACACCTTGGTCGTGAGGAACTTGGTCCGGTCGACCTACGTTAGAAACCTGTCGACCCTTGCAAGGTGAACCACCTTGACACAATGTTAAGATTAGCCAATTTCAGAGATTTTAAGTTCTTAAAATGAGTTTAAGTTCTGCTCATAAAATTTAATAGACTTTTTGATGGAACTATAGCAATAAAAATTACTCAATTTGGAGGTCTGTAGAGAAAGTTATTGGTTTTGGAAATTTACATTTAGTAACAACCATTAGGTTGAAAATTGATAACTGGATAGTTTCAATTTTCCTGTTTTATCATGCTACAGATGAGCTTAAGTGACAAAGTAATTTTATAAACAATTCTAGAAGACATCAAAAGGAGAAGTTTTATAGGTTGAACAACTCGATTGGAGTTATGGTGCAAAAGTTATGCACGTTAAAAGTTGACAAATGAAAACTGGACTAAGGAAATATGAACTTTTGAGCGATATTCTGTGTTTCGTATAATTGATACCTTTAATCTCTTAATGTGAAGTTTATGTCTTCTACAAAGTTAAACTAGACTTAATAAAAAAAGCATGGCATTTGAATCATAGAAATCTAAGTTGTAGAAAAAAAGTTATGAGAGTTTTAACTAGCGGTCAATACATTGATTGCCGGTCGATACCTTAAAACTCTCGGGTTTGAAAACCGGTCGACACTTTGACACAAGCGGTCGACACCTTGACTTTTCAAGCTATAAAGGTAGACCTATGAACACTGGTAGGTCGAAACCTTGTGTAGAACCGGTTGACACCTTGTTTAAAGTGTTGACCGCTCATTGATGATATCTGAAAACTCTTCGTCTTCTACGCCTGAAATTGTTTAAAAACTCATTTCTCCCAGGTTCTAACCCATTTTCCCGACCTCACTCTTCCCTCTCCTGAGTTCTCTCAACCTCCAAGTGAGATTTTGTGAGTTTTATGAGTGTTTGAAAGTGAGTTTTCGAGTTTGGTACTCAAATTGGTACAAAGGCGTGTCTCGGAAGCTTGAGATGTGTCTTGGAAGTTTGAGTTGTGGAAGTTGAAGCCTAGGTACATATTTCTACTAATATTATGCTCAATTTATGAAATTAGAGAGCAAGATGTATGATTATTATTTAATAGGCGTGCATGCAAGAGATTTTAAGTGAAAACTTAATTTTTCAAAAATGTAAGACGAAACTGACTGATTTCAAAAAACATATATTTTAGTGGGTTGTCGGCTACGAATTCGGCCACGACTTCTTCATATGAAATGTAGTAGACAGAATAAGGAAGAGATTGATACCAATTACATGGAATTGGTATCAATCTCGAAAGTTAGGTGAAAAACATAAATAAAAATATTGGGTATAATTTAGTTAATTGTGATTTTTAAGGTGTTCTTGAAGACAAGTCAAGGAAATTAAAGGAAAGTGAGTAGAAATTCAGCTGGAAACGAGGTAAGAACTCACTGCTTGCGTTTTTCCCTTCGGGGCCTACATCACAAAGGGTGTGTTAGGAATTGTATGCCTAGTTTAGTCATAATAAGTATGATTAATAAGATAATGTGAATGTCTACGCATAATTACTGTATTTGGAGTGCATCACACCGTGCACCGGCCCTATGTTGAGGGTTTGATTGGTGTAAACCTATTTGGGGTGCATCACACCGTGCACCAACCCAATAATATGAGATTGATTGGTGTTGTGTGACATTGAATTTCTTTTATATTTTATAAGTAACGCCTAAGTACGTAAAACACGAAATGAACGATAAAAGTAAACTTATGATTATCTTAGAGATGTTTGTGCATTAAATTCTTCAATGATATTATGCTCACAAGTATGTACTTTTATGATAAATAATCAAGTTACGCATGCATTCATATTCATGCATCAAGTTTTAAGAAAAGTTAAAAAAGTATTTTATCATGCATGATTTCAAAACGTCGTTCAACCGTATGTTGAGAATGAGATATGGGGAGAGCTGTCTCGAGGGAGGCCAGATGGTGCTAATACCCTATCCCGAGAATTCTCTCATACGATGCATAAAAAAATGTCAAGCAAGTAAAGATCAAGATTAAGAAAACTCGGGGGTGGAGTTGAATTGGCTGCCTTTGCGAGCGGGCCAGATGATGCTCTGTGAGCTGCCCGTTAGGAAGGCCAGATGGTGTCATTCTCTCCCTTACGTGTTCCCGCCTATTATGTCAAGATCAAGATCAAGTATCAAGTTAAGAATCAAGATAAAGAACAAAATGAAACATGGTTTTAAGCATGACATGAGCATTTTTAAGCATGTATGTGATATGATTTCTTACTGAGCTTTAGGCTCATTAGTTAAGCTTTGTGATGTAGGTGATAAAGCTCAGGATGAGGAATTTAGTCCTCATCACGTGTCATGATACGTCGATGGAGCTACTTTGGAGCGGGATGTTTACGAAACCGAGTGACGACCCGTGGGTGTAGGAAGAAAGAAGTTTTAAATATTTTATTAAGTTTTATACAAACTTGTTTGAATGAATTATCTGGTTAAGAACTTATGTTAAGCAATTCGATGGGCAATGCTTGAATGTTTTGTGCTATTGCTTATCTATGACATGTATTGAACGAAATGATATTTTAATATATTTTTATGATGTGTTTTATAAGTATGATGAGATCACATTTTTAACAGTTTTTAATGTTTTACGCTTCCGTTACGATTTTAAATCAAGAGTTTTGAACGAGTTTTTAAAAAGAAAAATTTTACCGTTGTTTTTAAAGAACGAGATGTTACAGTTTTCTCCCTTGAATATTGGCATAGAAGGTTGTGAAATGCTCATCGAAGAAATGTCGTTGATCGCCATGAGTATCCTTAAAAAAAAACCTGGATAGCTCTAATATCACTTTGTTGGAGGTGGAGAGAATTCTCGACAATAGATAAAGAGAGAAAGAAAAAAAAGTTATTTTCTTGGAATGAATATTTCTTAACAATCATGTAGTCTTTTTATAGAGATTATTACAAATATAACTTATAAACCACATTTAAAACATTTAATAAAAATAATAAAAACATCTAAGAATTTATTCTTATAATTATTTCAAACATTATTATTTTCATAAGTTTCATTTTGATTTATTGTCAAAGAGTTTATTATTTTCATCAGTTTTTTTCTTGAAATTAATTTCTCATAATTGTCTTTGAATTATTTTCCAACATGTGACAAAAGTGGTATTAAGCTTGGAAACATCCCTTACCTATGAGCTCGCCTCCTGATCTGCATCATCGGCAACATCCAAAGTCGATGTCCACAATTCTTCTGGCGTTTTATTGTCACCATATCCTTTATGGTATTTGTAAGGAAAGAAAAACAAAAGAAAAACAAACAAGCGATTGTTTTGAAATAAATAATAATAATAAAGGATGAATAAAGCGGAGAGAGACTAATCGCGGACTTACGAGTTTTTGAGAGTATTCTTTACAAAGCTTTTTCGTGCTCCGCTTTCATTTTACTTGCCTTTTCTGCGCTCGGAGCTTTCTCCTAAGAACGAAAAGGGAAACCACAAACTATTAAAGTTAGAAACCTTAATCTGAAGCATATGAATATGGATATGATTTCAGATTCAGGTGAGCGCAAGCAATATAGATGCATTGCAGCAATTCACGAATTGATACACGATAAGCTGCATTTTTTACTAACGTCAGCGCTGATTTAGTATTTTGGTAGTCTTTGAAGGTGTAACTTGAAGTATTAAATCTTACCGCGTCGGACACGGATTTCCATTTCTCGCCCCCAGTCTTCACGACCTGGATATTTGATATTATGTAATGAATCATTCAGTTACTCAACAACTGAAAAGTATAACACGAACGTAAAGTTGAAAGTAGAGGAGGTCAAAATCTCACAGCTGCTTTGGATTTTATGTCAGGAAATTTCTCTTTGAACATTTTTCTGAAATCCTCCCTATCACTACGCAGAAACAAGATTTAGAAAAGCTGTGAAACAGCAAGGACAAACGAAACTCAAGCAATCGAAACGATTTTGAATATAAAACGCACATGAAGAAGAAGAAAGCCGAGAGAGGACGCTTTGGAGCAATTGTGTCCTTTTTCGCTTTTTTCGTGATCGTTGTCTCGGCCTTGCGTTTCCTTATGATTCTTAATGGAACAATCACATAAAAAATAAGTGCAGGATCGAAAAACGAAAAGAGGAATAAGAAGATCATAGATATGCATCCAAACAGCTATCAAATCACTAATAAGCAAAACACAAGTACTAATAGCCACCAAAACCGTTGAAATGAACCATAAAAAAGCACCAGTAGCAGACAGATGAATAGATATGTANGTTTCGAGCCGTTGACGAGTCGGGCTTTGAGAAGATTGCAGGTGCAACTACTTCAAAAGGAGCGTGAGACATTTTAGCAAAAGTGTTCAAAGGAGCCAACCGAGTCAAGCAAGTGCGTCTCCAAGCTCTTCGTGGCGAGTTTGAGAGCATGAAGATGAAGGAGTCGGAAAGCGTATCTGACTACATCACACGTGTACAAACCGTAGTGAACCAACTCCACCGAAACGGTGAAACATTAACCGATACGCGAGTTGTGGGGAAGATTTTGAGATCTTTAACCAATGATTTTGAGAATGTTGTGTGTGCGATAGAAGAGTCCAAGGACCTTACATCGTTCACGGTCGACGAGCTCGCCGGTTCGCTCGAGGCACACGAGCAACGTAAGAAGAAGAAGAGGGAGGAAACACTCGAGCAAGCACTTCAAACCAAGGCGTTAATCAAAGACGAAAAGGTACTATATTCTCAAAATTTTCAATGTAGAGGTCAAGGTCGTGGAAATCGTGGAAATGGTCGTGGTGGACAAGGCAACCATCATGAAGGGTACTATAAGGAGAAGGGGCAATCAAGCCAACCAAATTGGCGTGGAAGAGGACGTGGTCGAGGAAGGGGCGGCCGATTGAATCATTTCAACATCGAGTGCTACAAATGTCACAAATATGGTTACTATGCGAAAGATTGCAACTCCGACAAATGTTATAATTGTGAAAAAATTGGACATTTTGCAAAAGATTGTCGAGTTGATAAAAAGGTGGAAGAAACAACCAACCTAGCCTTGGAAGACGAAACAAACGCAGGTTTTCTTTTGATGGCTCAAAATGAAGTCAACATCGAGAATGACACTTTATGGTACCTCGACTCAGGGGCAAGCAACCATATGTGCGGACATGAGTACCTATTCAAAGAGATGCAAAATATTGAAGATGGTCATGTGTCATTTGGAGATGCATCAAAATTGGAAGTCAAAGGCCGAGGTAAGATTTATTATTTACAAAATGATGGCGCAATAGGGTCAATCCAAGATGTTTATTTCGTACCAGACCTCAAAGCCAACATTCTGAGTATGGGGCAACTCACAGAGAAAGGTTATTCGATATTTTTAAAAGACAGGCTACTACATTTGAAGGACAAGCAAGGACGTTTGGTTGCTCGAGTCGAGATGGGAAGAAATCGGATATATAAGCTGAATTTGAGAAGCGTGCGAGAGAAATGTTTACGAGTGGACGTAGAAGACAAAGCAACACTATGACATCTCCGATTTGGTCACCTACATTATGGTGACCTAAAAGAGTTAACAAAGAAGAATATGGTGCACGGACTACCTAACATGCTTCCCGAGGGTAAATTTTGTGAAGAATGTGTGCTCGGCAAGCATGCGAGAACCTCATTTCAACAAAAGATAGAATATTGGGCTAAGCAACCTCTCGAGATGATTCATACCGACATATGTGGACCAATTACCCCAGAATCTTTCAGCGGTAAAAGATATTTCATTTCTTTTATCGATGATTTCTCACGAAAAACTTGGGTTTATTTTTTGAAAGAAAAATCTGAGGCGTTCGAGGTGTTCAAAAAGTTCAAAGTTATGGTGGAGAAGGCAAGTGATAGACACATAAAAACAGTACGATCTGATAGAGGTGGTGAGTATACTTCAACGGCTTTCATGAAGTATTGCGAGGAGCAAGGCATAACGCGATTTCTAACCGCACCGTACGCTCCTCAACAAAATGGCGTGGCCAAAAGAAAGAACCGAACCATTCTCGACATGGTTCGATCAATGCTCAAGACCAAAAATATGCCAAAAGAATTTTGGACGGAAGCTGTACAATGCGCCATCTATGTGCAAAATCGATGTCAACATGTCAAGTTAGATGATCAAACACCACAAGAGGCATGGAGTGGACAAAAACCGACAGTTTCTCATCTTAAGGTGTTCGGTAGCGTGGCTTATGCACACGTACCACATCAACAAAGAACGAAGCTTGAAGATAAAAGCAAAATGTATATTTTTATTGGGTATGATGAGAAGACAAAAGGATACAAGCTTATTAACCCGATAAGCAAGAAGGTGATAGTGAATCGTGATGTACGAGTAAATGAAGCAAGAGAGTGAGATTGGAACAATTCGACGGATGTTAATATCGAAGTTGGAGAAACATCAGTTGTTGTACCAACAAGTATACCAACAATATCTGAAACTACCGATGATGAAGATGAACCACGACAACCCAAAATGCGAAGTTTGCAAGATTTGTATGATTCGACTAATGAAGTACACCTTGTGTCTCTTTTGGCAGATGTTGAAAATATCAGCTTTGAAGAGGCGGTGCGAGACAATAAGTGGCAAGTTGCCATGGATGTGGAAATCAAAGCGATTGACCGCAACAATACATGGGAGCTAATAGAATTACCAGAAGGAAGTCAGCCTATTGGTGTGAAGTGGGTGTTCAAGAAAAAGATGAATGCTCAAGGAAAGGTAGAGCGATACAAGGCACGACTTGTTGCGAAGGGATACAAGCAAAAGGCGGGAATAGACTATGACGAGGTGTTTGCTCCCGTTGCAAGAATGGAGACAATCCGATTGCTAATATCCCAAGCGGCTCAATTCAACTGGCCAATTTTTCAAATGGATGTCAAGTCGGCATTTTTGAATGATGTCCTTGAAGAAGAAGTATATGTCGAACAACCACCAGGATACATGAAAATTGGAGAAGAGAAGAAAGTGCTAAAATTGAAGAGGACACTTTACGGGTTGAAGCAAGCACCGCAGTCGTGGAATACTCGTATCGATACATATTTCAAGGAGAATAGGTTCAAACAATGTCCCTATGACCATGCTCTTTATACTAAGAAGAGTGGAGGTAACATAATATTTGTTGCTCTTTATGTTGATGATCTCATTTTTATAGGTAACAATGATGAGATGATAGAAGAGTTTAAGGGCACAATGACACGAGAATTTGAGATGACAGATATGGGTCTCCTGAAGTATTTTCTTGGTTTGGAGGTTAGGCAAGGAGAGACGAGTATTTTTATATCACAAGAGGCATATGCAAAAATATTTTTGGAGAAGTACAAAATGGCTAGTTGCAACCCGGTATCAACACCGATGGAACCAGGTGCAAAACTCTCGAAGTTTGATGGAGGAGAACGTGTCGATGCAAATAGATACCGTAGTTTGGTGGGAAGCCTTCGATATCTCACATGCACAAGGCCAGATCTTTCATTAAGTGTCGGCATTATAAGTCGGTTCATGGAGGAACCAGTCTATTCACATTGGAAAGCATTGAAGCGAGTCCTACGATATATCCAAGGTATCGTGTCACTCGGGTTGTTCTACTCGAAAGCAAAAAATTACAAGTTAGTTGGTTACTCTGACAGCGATTGGTGCGGAGACATAGATGATCGAAAAAGTATATCGGGTTACGTGTTCTTTATGGGCAACACAGCATTTACTTGGCTTTCAAAGAAGCAACTGATTGTGACGCTATCGACATGTGAAGCGGAATATGTGTCAGCATCTTGGTGTGTATGCCATGCGATATGGCTTAGAAATTTGCTAAGCAAGATGGAGCTCAAACAACTATGTACAACCGTGATTCAAGTTGACAATAGATCAGCAATTGAGTTGGCAAAGAACCTAGTAAACCATGAAAGAAGCAAACACATTGATGTCCGTTTTCATTTTATCCGAGATCATGTGAAGGAAGGAAATGTGAAATTAGTGCATGTGGCGAGTCAAGATCAAGTGCGGATATCTTCACAAAACCGCTACCGAAAGTCTTTTTTGACAAATACAAGAAGATGATTGGTATGACGGATGGTAGAAACATTTAAGTTTATGGAGGAGTTTTGTTAAATAAAATTAAATGTTCTTTAGTGGGTTTTAATTTAGAAGTTAAAAAAATGAAAAGTCAAAAGTTATCTAGATGAAAGGTCAAAAGTGACGTACTTGAAAAACCAAAAGTTAAGAGTTTTTATGGCCATAATTAAGTTTTATTATTTCAATTGTTATAAGTGGTTGCTAACACCTATAAATAGGATTGTCATCTTTTGTAAGTTAGTGTCTTGCTTTTGATCAAATAGAGCGTGTTTTTTTCCATAGATATTTTCCTTCTTCAATTTAGTTTATTCTTCTTCACTTTAGTATTTGTTTTTTCTTTAGAAATGAACCATAAAATAACACCAGTAGTAGACAGATGAATAGATATGCAGAAGTTGAAGAGACGAAAAACACAGAATTCAACAAAAAAAAATAGCGTAAGAACAAAAGGAAAAGCACAGGCAGAGGAGGGAACAAGAAGTTGGAGAATAAATGGCATGGAAAATACGGAAGACGGAGCCGCAGAAATCGAAGATGAAGTATGAGTGGACAATCACAAGAAAAAAAATGCAAAGACGAATAGCAGAAACCAATTACGAAAGTGAAACAGAGGCAAAGACGTAAAATGAGAAGCATAGGATTTTACTCCATGGGAGGCTTCTTCCGAGCAATGACAGCGGTTTTGAGAGCTTTCATAACGAAAATTGACGATTTCGATTTGGATTATGTACCAATCTGGTTATGAGGACCCTTGTTAGTGTAAATATCAAATAAAAATAAGATCTTTTTTATGCTAACACCTTCCCAATTAGAATCCAAGGATAGTTTCCATAGTTCTTTTTTAGTAACTGTAACCCTAGCCTAAATTGCACAAACCCAAAGCCAAAAATAATCCTACGCAAATCTTCTCCTTTACCCGTTCTCCAGAAAGCTTCAATCCGCCATGGATACCCATCAGCAAAACCCTACCGAGGTTTCCGATCGCACACCCCCCTTCCCCGACCAACTCTTGATCGACTTTATCATAGCACAGCGAGGACAAGATTTGATTTTCAAACGAGTGGCGATCTCCCAAACGCTCTTTCAGCAAACCCTCAACTCCGCCGTGTCGGAAACTTTCTCGCAGACTGAGACGGGGTTCTCGCCGGAAGAGCAAACATTCATAGAGCAAACCATCTACACATACGCTGGCATGATAAGAAACAACAACATAACTCAAATCTACGTCTACGTCATGATCGTGGACACAGTCACCAAAGACGACGGAAAAGAAACAGCGACCTTTTGCATTCCTTTCGTTTGTTTAGCAAAGCCAGGCGAGAGAAAGGTCGAAGAGTACACAACTTTTTCAGGACCTTTTTGGACGAGATTTTTGGAGCTTGGGCGTAGTAGGTTAAAGCTTCGTCAAAGAAAGGTCAGTGAGACGATACGCAAGTACGGAGATTGACTGCGATACGAAGAAGTTAAGGAAGTTTCAAACATGCACGAAGAATGTTCGATTTGTTTGAGAGAATATTGGAATCGGTGTCAATCGATCCGGCTACCTTGCGATCATATGTTCTGCGCCAGATGCAGTATCTTGTGGCTGCTTCGCAATGGGTCGTGCCCTCTTTGTCGCTACAAATTGGTTCCCGAATCTCATCCGCTGCAATGGTAACGTTCACATTATTTCTAATTTAAGAATGTTTTTTTATCCCACTCTAGATCATGAAATTGATACTGGATATTTATTTATACATTGAAATTTTGCTATCCTTTTATTTCCGTCTCGCCCGAGGAATGGAGACGTGCAAATTTTGTTTGGAGAATGATGTTGCTCAAGCTGTTTGGACTTATAATGAACAATATTTATACTATGAGAAAAAGATAGGGTAAATCTATTATTTCAAGAAATATGAGAAAAAGTGAAAATAGAAACACGTGAACTTGGACAGCTTTGTCCCATAATGTATGCAATCGTGAATTAGCCTGAACTAGTTTTCTTATATACCTAATTTCCTTGAGATATTTAAGAATTTGTAATGGCATACATAAATTTTGTATTATAATAGAAATAAGATGATAATAACATGCATATAAGAAAACTATCTACCAGGAAGCCTTCTACCATAAATGGATAGCGATTCCGAGGAGCAGCGCTACTGCTGGTTCGAAAAGAACAACGAGAGTAAGAGTGAAAAAACTAACCTAGTTTGATTCTAATATGTCTTGAAGCTACGTCCATGTTGCAGAATTCTTCTCGACAAAGCTTCCGAAAGGTTTTTGATCTCTTCAATTACCGTATGGCGTGGCTTTAGCAAACGAACTAAGCCGCGCCATATTGCAATTGAACATATGGTTTTTAACACTTCAAAATAATTTTTAAAATTTTACACCATTTTGTTAAAAAAGTAATTTATTTTTAATTTTTAATTCGAGTGATTGTAATTGTGCATCAACTAATGAGGTGACGACAGATCGTAAGGTAAAACTATTTTAATTTACTACTATCCGGATCAATTTTGCCAAATATTTCACTCTATCTTTACTTGCAAACGCTATTTCAATGGGTCATCCCTATCTTTGTGACTTCATATCTCAAGTACTAGATTTTAAGAACTAGAAAACAATACAACAAATTTAATGTATGTTAGATGAAATGATCCATCTAGGAGTTCTTGTTTCTTGTTACCAAAATGCGAAATCTCTCGCCCTCAGGGCCCCCACACCTCGGCCCGACAGTTTTTGAAAGAGTAAGTCACGGTGACTTAATAGGCTAGAGATGTGAGGCTTTTACATGCATCCACAAGGAGCAACATGTTTCTTGTTTCTTTTACCCTTTTGATGTGAATGTACAAATATTACACTCCTACGTATTTTGCTCATTACACGACTAACAAATTATTTAATAATAACATGTCGGTTGATAATATTACAAAATTCAAGGTGCCATTGATAAAATTAAATGTTCAGAATGACAGTTGAAAAATACTTGCAATTGATATAAAAGTTCATTGATATCTTCAGACGTATCTCGGTTGATTCAAGTCAACCTTTTTCCTAGAAAAAGTTTATTAAACTAATTATTTTATGACTCGAAAAAGATTAAAATTTGCTCGTGAAGTTACATCGACCATTAAATATTTTTGTTGGAAATGTCATTAGTTTTCATGATTAGTTAAAAATTAATTGAATAATGTCCAATTTATTCTTTTAATATATTATTTTTATTATTAATTTTTTTCAATTTAATTAAAATATATTTAATGTTTTTAATTAAAATAATAATTGTATTAATTATTATTCGGAGTATATTTAAGGTGGTTCTGTTTCTCAACCTTGATTGATAAATGTGAAAAGTTAGATCGAGGAAAATCAAGGAGATTTGTCATCATTGGCCGTTGCCGACTGCAACTCTTCTCCGCTCTCGCGTCAATTTCGAATCTAATCGCAATTCCTGCTTCACTGATTCACACCCGATTTCTACAATTGCGTTTGTTTTCAACGCAGAAGCGCGTTGAGGAGGAAAGATGGCAATGAACCTCTCCGGTTCTTGTTATCCCAATCTGATAAAGATGGCGTTGGGCTTGATCGCGCTGAGTATTGCAGGATACTTACTTGGGCCCCCTCTCTATTGGCATTTCGTTGGAGGTCTTGCTGCAGTGAGCGATTCGTCTTCCTCCTCGTCTTGCGCTCCTTGTTCTTGTGATTGTTCCTCTCAGCCCATCTCTATTCCCGAAGGTAATTGAGATTTGGAACGAAATAATGCTCAGATTCTTCTTGTGTGAGGTCCTTCTTTGCTTCATTCTTTTAGATTTTTTTTATGGTTCGGCGTCATTTGATCTTAATTTCGTTAACCTAAGATCTGGTTAGATCTTTGATGAACTTCTGCATAAGATATACTTTTCCATTATTATATTCCTTTCTTTCGTGGTATGTTCAAAACGGAATCGATGCAATAATTGGAATTACAAGATCAATTGAACTGAAGTGCAATTGAAATACAGCGATAGATTTCTCGACGTCGAGCTATATGTTTGTTTAATTAGTTTTTTTCTTGTCTGGTTCCTATACTTTTTAGGTTTTAGTTTTTACCTCTTTATTATACAAATACCTGCTGTTTCATTCTTGGCTTTTCTCTTTTGCCTTCTGTGAAATGCTGTACAATTAGCTATTGCTTTCATTTTTCAGTCAGTAAAAATCTTATACTTGGTAGACTTGTTGACATTTACAAGATTGTGAATGGTGATTAGAAGATTAGTATCTTTTGATAAAAGGGTTGATGATTAGAATCACTTATTCACTAAACCTTCTGATATTTCATGGTATTCGTCATCTTATGTTTGCTAAATTCTCATTTTCTTTCATCTTTGAAGTCTTTGGTTGAAGAAATTGATAGTTTCCTTTTTTGATGTGTTATATTCATAGTTTGGGTTACCGTGATTACTTTTTTTTGAGACGCTTGGATGGGTCCGAAAGTTATTAATATCATCTGATTTAAAGGCCTAGTAAACACAGATGTGTCAGACGGTAATTTCTTGATATGATATTTGTGAAAGTATGTACACTAAATATTTTCATCATTTTGAAAGCTATGTTCACAATTATTTCTCTGAACCAACACCTGTTATTCAGCCTCAGATTCATAAAGTTCTCTTGAGTGAATTATTTTTACCATCTGATGAAGATGCAAGTTGAATGCCAAAACCGAGGTTGTTCTTAAGTAGTTGTTATTGTGCACCAACAAGCCAGAGCTTGGTTGCATTAAAGTGATAATGTATGAGTTTTGGTGCCTTTAGTAAAACATTTTAGTTGGTTAATAGTCACAAATTGTGCTTAGCCATTTGTTGTGATACAACTTACTCATCCTGCTTGTTTATTTTGATTATGTCAATTGCTAAACCATCTACTCATTGTGATTACTTCTCTTGCAGTTCTTGGCAATACTTCATTGGGAGGTCAGTTTCTTGTCGCAAATTTTTGAAATTTATTCAGAATGATATTTGAAAACTTTTATATATCGGTAATCCTCATAAAAGTGAAATAGACGTTATTTTATTGAGTCTTTGAATATATAAGTTAAAGCAGCTAATGGGCTGTGTGGTTTTCTTTTTGTTTTTACTGGGGAAATGAAATCACTAGTCTGAAAGTTGTTTTAGGCACTCAAGGCCTTAACATGGGACAATGGTTAAGTTTGAATATCCTTAATATCTGGTAAATAATGTTGATGTTATTCAATGTAGTCAATTAACTACTGAATTATGGGATATTCACGATAAGCTCCCTAAACATCTTTTTTGCTTTTCCTAATCATTGGATACACATTTTGCAGACTGTGCAAAGCACGACTCAGAGGCTAACGAAGACTCCGAAAAGAATGTCGTGGAGCTAATGATGGAGGAGTTGAAGTTAAGAGAAGCTGAATCTCTAGAGAGCCAACGACGAGCAGACATGGCTCTTCTGGAGGCCAAGAAGTTAACATCTCAGTATCAAAAAGAAGCCGATAAGTGCAATTCTGGGATGGAAACATGCGAAGAAGCAAGGGAAAAGGCAGAGGAAACCTTAGCAGCTCAGAAGAGGCTGACTGCCGTGTGGGAAATGAGAGCTCGAAACAAAGGATGGAAAGAAGGAGCCACCAAGCCTGGAAATCAGGTGCAGGGTAGCGTTCAATCTGCATAATTGAAGCAAAGGGTATCATAATTCACTCAATTTTCAACCTTTGAAAGCTGGTAGAAAGATGGACGACAAGGACAGTGCAAATGTCTCCTGACACGAAAAAGAGCAGAGTAAGCGTATATGTCTTTTAGAAGTTGAGATATTTAAGTTTCTCCACTGCACACGTGTACGACTCTTGAAGCTATATTTGCTACAGCTAGATTTTTGTTGCAATGAATTGAAATGGGTCGATTTCCTTCGCTTATTCATGAACTGGTCTGATTTGAAAGTGTCAGGTTCATCTAATGCTTAGGGTAAGAGGGGAAATCAATCTGGTCCAAATCAACAAACCAAACCGAACCGATAGTTCGGTTTTAGAAGGGTCAAAACCGGTTTGGATACCGAACGGAGTAAAATCAAAATGTTTAGTTTGATTTTTATTTTTAATTGAAAACAATAGAATAAACTGAACCAAACCAGCTTTACAAAATATACATGACAATATTTAAAAAGTATTTTGTTTAAATTAATATAAAACTTATTGGTTGATTCTTTGAGAATTGGATTAGATACTATCAATAAATTTATTTGTGTTTCATAAATTATAAAATTGAAAAAAAAAATGTTTGTAAAGATTTTTAAATGTGCAAAACAAACCTAAATATGAAAATTAAGACAAAATGAATAAATTCGTATCAATTAAAATGACAAAAAAATCGAGCAATAACCAGCCGAACCGAAACGACGAAGCTCAAAATGTAGCCCAAAACCAATGACGAAAACAAAAACCAAACCGAAGATAAAAAAATACAATGAGCCGACTACCTTTTCCTTTGTTGTAATTTTTCTAAATCTAACTCCGAATTTGGTCCAATCTCACGTCACACTGAACCAGACCATTTTGACAGTAACTTCAAGGTCTCCCATTAGGATTGGTTGGTGGTGGTGATTTTGGTCAGTTTTTTCTACAATGACCACTAAAATCTAATTATAAATTATCTAGATCAAGACGAAATCAATGGACAACGAGACCAGACCAAAATCAGATCATATATCTTGTACTAAAAAGACAAAATCACTCGCCCTCAGGACCTCCACTCTCCAGCGCGACAGTTTGTGAGGGGGTTAAATCACGGTGACACAGCGGCCCAGAGATAAGAGGCTTTTACTTGATATCTCAATGAGCTACCCCAACATTGGGGGTAAAACCCCTCACACTACGACAGCGCAGATGTCGAACCTAGGCTCTTGTACCTAATCTACCATCTCTGAGTCAACTGAACTATGTCTGTGCGGGTAAATCAGATCATATATCTTGTTTCATTTTGGGTCTACTATGCTCTTAATTTTTCCCATGAAATATTAAAAAAAATGACAATTAATTTTGTTAGTTTCCATTGAAGAATTTTGTTTTTGCACGTTTATCTTTATGTAGAAATCTGATATGAAATTGTTGATAGCAACTTTACATTTTTATTCTAAGGACAGAATACACAATAACTCAATGAATTTCCATTACAATACATTGTTTACCAAATTGAACGTTGAAATCTAGAACTAGGTATGTTTGATCAAATTTTATGAATGTTTAATCAGCTCTATAAGTTCATTGGGACCAGTTTAGCCGCCCGAATTCAATTTGTTAAACTCGTTAATAGCCGCTTATTTCAATTTGATGGTTTTTTAGTTGACGAGCTACGATTTTTAGACTCGACTCGTTTAACCGGAGATGCTAGAGATCGGCTTGCTGGATTGTTATAACATAAAAAAATAAAATTATTATCACAAAATAAACTCATTTAATCATGAAGAATGTGCTCTAAATAGTTAAACAAATTAGGGTTTCATCTCCTTTGTTTTTTAAATCAGTTCCTTTCTTCTGCAGAGGGAAAACTGTAATGATCGGTTAGAATTGTTGATCTTCGGTGGAGCAGGGACTAGGGATAGAGCCTTGAATGCCACGGCCAACATTCATTCTTTCTTTTGCGGAAACCATTTGCACTCTTAATTGCTGGGTTGTTGTCTGTTATAATGGGTATTAACGCAACGCATTTAATCTATTTCAGCGCGTGAATTGATGACAACTTTTTGGTGGGTTCAATGGCAGTCTTCAGAGATCCAATCAGAACATGAAGAAAAAAGAAGGAATCAGAAAGATGAACTCTGAGTCATCTCCGAGTTGCATGAAGCTCGTTTTCCGATGGTCAAGAACCGGAGTCGTAAAGGAAGACCAAGAGACGATGAAGCTAAGACTCCTTCAATTCTTCTTGCATAAATCTCCTGGAAATTTTCTTATTGGAAATCCCTTAGACTATGGTACAAATCAAAAGACAACACGCGAGGACTGAAATTAGGGTCTGCTAAACCTGTTCAAAGTATTTGGCAAGAAAATTCAATGACTTTTCTTATGAATAAAGAGTTAGTGATTCCGGTCTTACACGGGTTTTTCCGAGAAGCTTTCTTCACCGTCTTCTACACAAAACCTCTTACAATCTGACTGGTATGCACAGGAGCATTGTTCTTGAATCCGAAAGAAAAAAAGAAAATATTATCTGAGGATTAATTTCATGGTTAAAACGAAAGTCTCATCTCTTGTTGTGCAAAGGGTTTGATCCTGTAGGAACCCTTCTCTTCTCTGAACCGAAATTCTTCTCCTCGTTTTCCACCGGAGCGCAAGCTGAAGAGAGAAAAACCTCCGCCGTCGCCGCCTGAAACCTCGTTCGAACGCAGTCGATCCTCGGGGCGATGACGAGAATAATGATGAGAAGAAGATAGACATGAAAACGATTCATGGCGAAGATCAATACCGAGAGGGATCGAGCAAAATCAAAGAGGTAGCCGGCCTAGTTATTATGGTTTTCTCGTGCTCGTTCAAACATATAAAATATTTACTTATGATTCGATTTCCGACGTTGCATCACATCTTGCATAGAAATCTAAAGCATCAGCGCCGTCGATAGGAGCATATCAAGGGTGAAGAGAAGCCCAGGGCCAACAGTGACGGCTAGCCGACGAGGGTGGGTTCCGGCAATTCAATTGAGAAAAGGATGTAAGAAAGGAACATAACTCAGACGTGAAGCCATGAAAAGGAGGGTTTATTTGCTGATAATTACTCTGAATGCAAACCCCAAAGTGACACCTGACCTGAAGTTGGTTCTCCATCTCATGTTCAATACTAATTTTTATAAGGGGTGGGACCCACGAGTTCGGTTCGGTTATTCTCTAAAAAATAACCGATCCGGCGGGTTTGGGTTTAGAAATTTTTAACCCGAAGCGTATCCGATCAATTTTGATATCTGACTCATATCCGACCCATATCCGACGGGTTGAGTTCGGTTAAGATTCGATTTTTTATTCGGGTTGGGCGGTGGGTTTAGAGGTGATTTGAAGTGGGATTTAGAGCGGGTTGTGTCGGGATTCGCAAGGCACTCACCCTCTACATATCAATGATATGTGATTTGAATTAATTAGAGAGTTGTGTTTTATAAAAAAAAAATTATTCATATACATTTTAGGAGCTCAAAAAAAAATTTCTACATCGACTAGACCTTAGGTTTAAACCGAACTATGCAGATTGAGCCTCTTTCGATCGGTTTCCGGTTTGGTCACAGTTTTGAAAATAAAAAACCGTGATACCCTAAACAAACCACGTAATAAATATAATCAATCTAAATCTAGTTAGTCCGACTCAATCCTGGTTAAAATCCGACAAACTTGAATTGCCCAAGAACTTAATAAAAAGTTTCACAACCAAACCAAAATACATTTAGATAAATTTATAATTTTATTATTTCAGTTTTTATAAATCAAAATCGAACAATAAAAACCAGTTGAGTCTCGAGTAAATTACCAGACTAAATACTCGAGTAAACTAGAAGTGTACGACCCGATTCAAAACTATGGTGAAACTAAACCGAAACAACTAGTGCTTGTTTGTCTTCTCTTGTGATTTATTCTAGGATTTCAAAAGTTTATTTTATAAAACTTTGAGTAAACAAATAACATTTTGACAAAAAACGGGTTGGGTCGGGTTTTAGTAAAATTAACCGAAAACCGACCCACATAAATTCGGTTAATCGCGGGTCGATTTTCTTCGGGTTTCAACGAAAAAATAACCATCTGATAACCGATCCAATCTTCGGGTTCGGGTCGGTTCGCGGGTTGAC
>QAOC01018077.1:34278-51803 GCA_003255005.1 Begonia fuchsioides
AAAAAAAAAAAAAAAAAAAAAAACCATCCTTGCTGATGAAGGCACAAATGTTGACACTCATGTGCGGGGGCCTCATGACGACCACATACAGATGATGTCATTGACACGCGGCCCTTCGCCAGAGTTTTTTAACTCATTTCAAACTTAGGATCTTTGTACTTGTTCACTAATGTGCAGTTTTTTTTTTTTTAAATTTACCCTAATTTCTATCTAATAAAAGTCAATAATTCTTTTAATTTGACAATAAATTTCTGCTTAACAGTAGTTTACCTTTTTCTAATGGTTGTCCTTTTGTGTTTTCTTCGAAATAAACGTATTCCTATTGTATCGCATCTACTTTATAGGGATGAAGTATTGAAAATATAAACTTGAATTAAGTAAGAAGCCTAAAGAATGGTGGAAAAGCTTGTAGGACTATGAAGAAGCTTGGAACTTCAAATCTTATGATAAAGTATGATAACTCAAAAAATATGATAAAGTGTGCTTTTATTTTGACAACTTAAAAAAACAAAGGGAAAAGCTCAACATTTTGAATCATTAAAACAACTAAAAGCATGAACTTATAATATCCTCGAAAATTACATATCTTAATTATGCATTACAAACCATAGTTAGGTTTTCTAAATTATTGTTGGAGTCAACAATCGAGCCAGACAAAGTTAAAGATTCCAGGATAATAGGCTTCAGGGTTCCATGGTTCATGTATGATTAAGGTTTCAAGGTTTAGGGTTCTAGGGTTAAAGGGCTTTAGGGTTCAAAGTTCAGGGTTTAAGGGTTCTAGGGTTCAGGGTATAGGATTCTCAAGGGTTTCAGGGTTCAAGGTTAAAGATTTAAGGGATTCTATGATCCAAGGTTCAGAGTTTCTGGGTTCAGGATTTAGGATTTATGAGTTTAGGGTTAAGGGTTCTGAGTTCGAAGTTCCAGGATTCAGGGTTCTACGATTTAAGGTTCAGGATTAAGAGTTCCAAAGTTAAGTGTTTCAAGATTCCATGATTTCAAAAGGTTTAAGGGTTTCAAGGTTCCATAGTTTAAGGTTTAGGGTTCTGGATTTAGGGCTTAAGATTCGCATTACAAACCATGTTTAGGTTTTCTAAATTATTGTTGGAGTCGACAATCGAGCTAGACACATTGAAAATACATCTGGTAATGCAATTGTATGAAGCTTAGCTAAAGAAGCACTCCTAATTAAGATTTGTGCAAGAAAACATGATTGTATATGTGTACATCTAGGAAGAATATTGCATGCAATAAACCAGGAAGATGCGTTAGACAACATCACCAAACTACTTAACAAAAAGGATAGTTGGATTGCCTGAAACATGGGGTTTGGGAGGCTAATATTCTTGTTCAGATTTGTGCTGGTTGGATGATACGCCCTCCATTCCTTCAAATTTGGAGCCACCACTTTTCAAGAAACTTTCATTTCTTTTTCCTCAAATAGGCCCTTTAAATAATGTGTTAAGACGTTATGATGAAAATGAAGGAGGTCGTCGGATAATCAGAATGCAATTTTTTGGTTGATTTGGAAAAACAAAATCTTGCGAATTTGGCAATAAGCTCCTGAATGAATGAGGATAGAACTTTGCAAATTTGGCAGGCTAAATCCATGTGACTAAAAAGTTATGAATGTCGAACTCAAGTGGTGATACAAGGAGGGCGTGAAAATAGACTAAGGCATAAACACATCTATGCATATGATGATGCGTGATGTGGTGCGGTTATTCGCACGACCAAGTAAAGATGGCTAACGAACAAGATGCGTCAGCAGCTAGCCCGCCTAGCTTGCACCTGTGGCGGGGTCAGTAAAAAAAGATTTTGAATTTTTGTTTGATTTCGTTTCACAAAGATTAGCTATTAAATGACTGGCAAAACAAATTGAAGGTGTTTTCTTGATTGGAAAATTGAAGTGTGTTTGCTGTTGCAGTTGATAGTGTTTTTTCGAATGATGTTGCAATCTCACATTTGATCAAAAGTGTTCTAAATTGGAATGATGGTTTTAGATAGAGAGAATCTACAAATGCGCTATCTTGATCTTATATTAAACTCAAAAAAATATGAAGATCCTATTTTGTAAGCTCATAAAGCGATTAAGTATGTTCTAAATTGTCATGAAGTATGATGATCGTGACAATCCATGGTAAAGAAAATAGCTATCAAAATACATTGAAAATTAGACAAGTTCTCGTGAAATTTCGAAAAGATGAATTATTCGATGAATGTTTCAACTGTCTTAGATTTGATACGTTATACAAATTTTTGAAAAATAGTCTTACCATGTTGATCGACAATAACAAAATGCCGGATTCAATCGCTCAAGCGAAAAAATGTGATTGATAGATTGAATTTTCAACACAAATTAAGTTCAAGTTGGAAATGTCATAAGCTTAAACATAAGTCGATAAGTCAAGTATGACGAATGTTGCATTAATCATGTTTATAATTTGCTGTTTAATTAGATTCTATAATGTTACCAACTACAATAAAATCTCAAAAATAGGTTGAAATTTGGGCTGATAGTGAAGATGTGTTCAGATTGAAATTTGGGGGCTAGGATTGAATTGCTGTTTTTTAACCTTAGAGTTTGATTTTTTTTTAAACCACTTTCTACCGTAAAAAATAATAAACTCACTGAAAATAAAATATCAACATTTAATAAAATAGTCATCGAGACGTGACTTTCTAATATTATAAAATAAGAATATGTAATAATTTATGGAGAAAATTAAAAAAATGTCATAAAAACTAAAAGTGAATAATTATATCTAGAGTTTGATATATGTTTTAGGGATTCTAATATCACATCCAAAATGGCCCATCCATGTAATTGCATTCAGAATAGCTGTTTTTTATTTTTTTATTTTTTTTATTTTATTGTAACTGCTATGATTGTACACAACATATCGAGTGTGAATGTTGTCACGTATTTAATTATTGTAACTGCTACGATTGTACACAACATATTGAAATTTTAAGATTTATCTTTATTGGCAATAAAGATAAATCTATATTGTATTCAACACATTTTTTTTATTATGATTCATATAATTTATGAGTTATTCTAGGGTCATCCTCTTGCCATATCTTCTTGTCATACCTCTTGACGTATCGCTGTATAATTGAATTAATTAATATATATTTAATGAATAAATATATAAATAGTTATTTATTATTTGAATTAAACAAATCATGTAGTGACATATTAAGAAGTATAATGATAAAGTATGACAAGAAAATAATTGTACACTTACTCGTTACTTATTTAATTAATTATGTAAAACTCATAATAGTACGACAAGACGAGTTTGCAAAACCTATTGACCTTTTAAAAAAATTAGCTTGAGCTGAACTGCGAACTTCAAGCCCAACAAATCTAGCTTAATCCAATATGCCAATCATACCAAGCATGGTGAGTGAGTCTAACCATCTAAATATACATAAATCATATTATAAGATTGAAAACTACAATAAAAACTTATCATTGTCATGCAAACAAATGTAATAATAAAAATTCTCTTTTAGATTTAAAAAAAGATTGTTCTATGCCAACATGTATGGATTAATTATCTTAGTAACGAATAAAATATATTTAATTGAAGGGCATTGTGAAAGTGTCAACCTGCATGTATTAGGGGAGTAAGGTTGAAAAATAAAACAAAATATTCAAAGTGTGAATCTGTGAATTGAGGGATTGAGTTGCATAGTTGAAAAATAAAACAGATTGTGAAAATTCTCATTTGCAGAGTTAAAACCAAACAGATAGTTCAAATACTCATGTGCGTAGAAAATAAATTACTGAGTCAACTAAACCAGCCAATGATTCGGGATTGGAACCTGAAGAAAAGGCGGAATTTTAGAATTTCTGGATGACGACAGAATTGGCAATTCCAGCTTCCTCGATCGTCTGGTCCAATTCGGTCAGTTTTTTCGGAGGGAAACCCATCGACTGCAGGTGATAACTTCTGCCACTGCTAGGTCTTGATGCATCGATAAAAGATCGAACATCTCTAATCGTGTGGTGATAGTTGAGTCGCAAAACCATCCGCGTCCCATCGGCCAACCTCAACTGGATGGACGTCGATGGTGATGATTCATCGACTATCAAACCCACTGATGGCGATGGGGCAGTGGTGAGGGGAGTGGCTGGTCCAGCTGGTGCAGCTGGAACCGGGGCTGCTGCTTCACCGCCTAAAGTCCTTCCAACTCCTTGAAATGGAACATGATGCTTAGGTGGTTCCTGGGTTCAAGAATTAGAGCAAGTTAAAATCATGAGACAAACTTTTCAAAAAACAAATTAAGAAAAAAGTGAATAGCTCACTAACCGGGAAGTTTTCGTCACGCCTCACAAGATTAACTTGGACAGATGTCCTTCTATCAGCTGGTTCAAGCTCTCTCGGACATTCAGACCTCGTGATGCTCTGCATCGCAATCAAAATGTTTAGAATAAAAAAACCGATGATTGCTCATAAAATACTTGATTCTAAAAGAGATTGGATTAAATTGCCTCCAAAAAGGGTGCATTGGTTGGGTCGTCTAATCTACGCAAAGGTCCTTCATCAACAGAGAATCCATCCCTCCAAAAAGTGATGGTGTGAGTGACAACTTCTGGATGCTGAGGAGCAGATTCTACAGTCTCTCCAGAGAGTAACCTTCCCGTACCCTTGAATGTTTTGGAGCTTGAAGATGGTCTGGAAGGTCTTTCAATACCTGCCTGGCTCTGTCTAGCTTGATCGAAAATTGCATCCACATTGTTGCGTTTGGTAGGATCCTGAACAAGCATTCCACTGCCACCAAAGTATAATAGATAACTCTACCACAATAATTTAAAATGTTACACTCTGCAAGATAATTGTTACTAGAGTATTTGGTTTGAAACATAGGCAGAGTCCTTGGTCTCATTATCTCAATGGAAACGAGAAACAAGTAATATACAACTAAACCATCATCCCAGCATAGAAAACGAAAAGCAATATGCCAATACAAAAGTGAAATCCCAAAACAAGTTCTATGACAGACCAAAGAAGTAATATTTCGATAGACAAGATCACACACCTAAACTTTCAAAATTTAATAACGATTAACCCCAAAAAAAAAGAAATTTACTAAAGCATACGTCTACTAATGAATTCCTTGGAACCGGAATACCAAGCATATTGTTTGCTTGGTATGTTCTTCGGATTTAACTCTTTATGATATATTGTATCTTAGGTATTTACCTGTCTAAGGAGAATATTTCTCAATTGCAATTCGGTCTAGGAACGAAACAGAGTAAACCCTTACAGAAATCGAACACAGTCCAAAGAAAAATAAATCAAGAGTCACAAAAGACTACCTTTTCTCCCCACCGGTATAGTACTCTTGCGGCTCACCTGAGTCGCTTCCAGATCCTTCATGGGCAGCGTTGTTCAGATCAGCCAGGGTACGAATACCCCTCGCTCGGCTCCCTGAAGCCTTACTATCAACAGCCTTCCCAGCCCCAGAGGGATCTCTCCTCGATCGGAGCTCGACGGGATCCCGAGACATCGGCGGAGAGGGAGATCGAGACCTCAGAGACGATTGAGAAGGAAAGAAATCTTGAGCTTGAGAAGGAGATAGAGGAGGGGGCCTGACAACAGGATTTACAGGACTAGCGCCACTGTCTAAGAAGGTGGAAACGGCGGCGTCAAGGTCCCAATTGTGGCTCTCCATGAAAAATCGAGCTTCTTCTTCGGAGGAAGAGGTGATTTCGATGAAGGAGTGGATCAGGGCAACGTTCTGTGATTTCATTGCTTGGCCTTCGGTTTCCATGCCGATAGATTCGTATTCAGTAAAACAACGAGAGTGAACCCCGCCGCTGTTTCATCAGATTTTCAGCGTTTAGCTTGGCATACTTTCAAGGCCCCTTCCATTTACCGTAAAACGGCGACGTTTGGTGATTAATTCTAGGTTTTATGTTTACTAATATTTAAGGGCGGCCCGGATTTATAAATATAACTAGAACTGAAACTCTAGTTGCAACCTAATTTTAATTTACATTTTAAACAATTTAAATATAATATATATATATATTTTATTATATTTAGATCGAATTTTAAGTAATTTGACGAATTCATAATTAATTTAAAATTTATAATAGATTTTATTAGAGTTTTGATTAGATTTTACTCAATTTTAAAAAAAATTTTATCCACCGTCTCGATTTTAGTTAATTTTCTTTTTTGTACGGCGTTGGAAAGGAAAAGGACAAGGAGGGTGTGAATAGGCAAGTTGTTTTTGGGTTTTCCATAGTCTTGAATGTGCGTTTAAATAGACGATTTTCTTACACAGATACTCGTACAACCCAAGTATCAATCTAAACCCATTTAGGGTCACTTTAAATTTCTAAACTTTTTGTTCAAATATTTGATTGTCATTACTCAGATTTATCAATCCTAGATCACGCTCAAAGTCACCAAAACATGGATGTGCCAATAATAGAGAGAGTATCATCATATAACCTTTGTCATGCATCAATCCTTCTCTAATAAGAATAATGTACTCACACTTTATGCATGATGGATAATTGCTTCACTACTTGTCACCTTGTCCCAAGTTTCACGTATAGTCTATTCATTATCAAAATATAATATTGTCAATTTTGGACTTGATTTTGCACTGAATTTGTTTTAAACTTAACTTCAAAATGCATTGTACTTAATAAAAAGAATAACTTTACTTATATACAGTATCAATTTATTATACAAGCAATGTGAGATTTGACACCCTCACTCAGGGGTGGGCAGATCCGGTCCGATCCGACTGTCCAATCCAATCCGATCGGATTCGGTCGGATCAGACCAGGTATTCAGTAGAGAAATTTTTCATTTGATCCGACTTTCGGATCGTTATCAGATAGGATTGACTATCAGATTCAAAGCCAAATCCGATAGTCAATCCGATCCGATCCGAAAATCAGATTGCTTAATTCAAATCGGCCGAAAGTCGAAAGTCGAAAGCCTAAATCATTCATCCCCGACTCCGATTTTGGAATCCGAAAATCACTCGTCTCAATTTCTTGACTCCGCTACTCCGACAACGAAGCTGAGCTGCCTCGCCGACCCTCTGCTTCTAGACTCTGAGTCTCTCTCCAACGACGGCCACGAAGAACAGAAGAGGAATCGACGGAGAACTGAAAATTTCTGAATTACAGGTTTTTAAAAATCCAATCCGATCCGATCCGATTTCTTTAATCAGATTCGGATCGGATTCAGATTTGGATGACACAAGCATCCGAATCTGATCGGATCAAAATTTTTTATCCGATTGAATTTGCCTCAATTCGATCCGATAACACCCAATGTCCACCCTTGCCCTCACTGATATGATTGAGCCCTTACAAACGCCCTCACTAATATTGTTAGTTTACTTCTCAATGGGATAAGAGTAATACTACTTGAATATGTTTGTTGGTGCTCTTATTATATTATTCGCTTTGGGTCAAATCTCGCAAAGATTGATTTTAAGGTTTATAATCTAAAATATATTGTACTAAATAAGATGATGATTCTTTATTTAATAAGTTTATTGATTTTGTTGCCCATGAATTTCATGGCCATTTAGATAAAGACTCTGAATTTAAAGACATGAAATCATGTGAAAAAGGATGGTGAAAATTACTTGTAGTAGAAGACAAAGGTTTATACATCCAACATCATAGACTTAAAAACGACCAACAAAGAATAAGAATCAGCCAATTACTTAAAACTTGACCTAAATATAATAAAAAAATATTTTATTGTTATATTTTAATTTTTTTAAATATAAAATAAAATTAGATTAAAACTAGAACAGAACCAGAACTGTTGGTTTTGATTCCGATTCCAAATATTTAAAACCGTGAGTTTCGATTCTAATTTTATTTCAGGATAAAAGTAAGCCTAATGAGCCTGTGTCCATCCCTACCCTACGTAATAGTGAGAGATAGTCTCCATTGTCTTTGTTGTTCATTTATTTTCAACAAATTTGTACCTGTTAAAGTCCACTCCAAACCCCACCTCGTTCTCCTTGTGTTAAATTTGAACTTATTTTGTCGTTTTATGCATGACTTAATGATCTTATAATCGACCAACCCCTATAAGTAGAGATCTATGAGTAAAGGTGGATTTAACGGTAGATGGGATCTCTAGAAAGCAACAAAGAGTGGACAATCATACAAGTCCCAACTGTAAAATATTAGATTTTCAAGATCGATAAAACAACTGTTTCTGAAAAAAAAACTTCGTTTCATCCACTGTATTTTATAGGTAAAATGATAAGTCAATCAAGACTCCATAGAGAAAGAAAAGTACATCGAATCCGACAAGAAAACAGACACCTTGTCTGTTAGCAGCAGACAAAGCCAAACCCTCCCACCCAGATTTTGATTCTCTTTCATTCTCTCATTAGTTTGGCTAATTGGATGACTGTTGTCTTTTTTTTTTTCGGTTTTTGATCGAATCCAAGTTGAGACTTCTAGGATGGTTTTGTTTCTGGGAAAATAGGGACATCTCTTTGTGTTTTTTGAGACCTGGAAGGATGCTGGTATGGAGAGTTCTTCAAGCGTTTAATAGGTTTTCTTTTTCGTCAGCTGCAGACTGTGAATCAGAAGAAGGAGATGAATGCTCAGTAATTTCCATCTTTTTTAGATTCTGCTGATGATACACTTGCCTCAGTCTTTCAATTTCTCTCTTCAATGTTTCCTGATGAGCTGCAATTCAATCAACATAAAATATATATTAGTCTGTGATCTATTCATTGACAAGCACTACTGATATATATTCAGGCTTGCTCTTTCACAAGAAAGCAGATCTTAATCGAATGATACCATCGCCATGTGTGTTTTTCTGGCTTTGCTTCACAGGGTAAGTGAAGACATTTCAATGACACTAATCTAAAGGTAGAAAGTAAATAGTTTCCATGGATATTAATTAGGAAAAAGGGTAATTTTGAAGAAATTAATGCTGATGACCGAAACAATACTCAGTTTGATCAGACATGTGTTCGAGTAGGCCAAAAGAATCTAAATGGGTTGAAAATTAAATTGAGATGTGAACAAATATTAATGCCCATAATTTAATTTGATTGAATTCATTCAAACCAGCGACCGAACTTACCATCTTTAAAAATCTTGTCCTGGGCTAGAGCGGCGATCCGTTGCTTAAGAGCACTGTTATCTACGTTCAGAAGCAACCTTTGGTGGTCGAGAAACGCCACCCGCGGCGATAATACTGAAACTTCAGCCTTCAGCAAACAAAAAGCAAAGTTTTTGATTTCGTTCTTAGCGATCCAGTATCGGCTTCTTCAATAATTTAACTTTTTTTTTTATCAAATTCACCTACTTGTAGTGAAGTGACGCTTCGTTCCAGCTCTGATATGTACTGCAGTTTCCTGACCCTTGATCTTTGCGCAGACTGCCTGTTCGCCAATATTCTGATGCGAAGTTTGAAATTAAAAAAAATTTAGAATTTACAGCTTCTTGACGATAATGGTGACAATGAAGTTGAATTTTTGTTCTTTTTATATGCACGTGAGCTGAATTCGGTACCTTTTGACCCTTTTGGCATCGGTTATCCTATCGGCGGCGCCGGCGAGTGCACTGGTTGGGGCTTGGTTTTCCGACTTGCACTGGCTTTGGACCTCTTCCGATTCCTTTTTCTTCTGCTTCGGGTCGTTGGTATGCGAGGCTTCTTTGTCCTCGTCGGCGCTGTCATGATCGGACGGGGTAGAAGGATTCGAGGAGGACACGGTGGGCGCCACCGCTGGTGAGATTTCGTCGGTGAACATGGACATGAATTGCTCGTCATCGAATCTATCGAACTCGTTGTTGGCCCCGACAAGGTGGTTCGCCGCCGAGCTACGGCATTCGTCTAGCATGGGCATCTCCATAAATGTGACGGAATCGCTCGAAGACCGACGGTGCGACCCGCGTCTGGAGGAAGAGAAGTCTAGGAACTCCTCCACCCACGACGAGTGGTGAGCTGCTGCATTCGGCGTAAAGCCTCCTCCGACAACCATTGCGGGCATCTTCTGGTGAGAAAAATCCGGCCAATTGGACGCCATGGTCTGGGCTTTAGGAGGCAGCTGAGCCATGAAGAAGATCCAGAGAAGAAGAAGAAGAAGAAGTCTACAAAGACGCCATAGCAGAGGGCAGGCCAAGAGCAAACCAAAAACAGAAGCTCCAACACTAAATAAGAGGAACAAAGCCCCGATCAACAATGATTAATCAAACTTTTAGAAGAACAAAAGATGGGATTTTTAGAAAAAGACAAACAGTGATAGTAAGAAGCATGAATATGGAAATGGGGATGAAGCAGTTGGGTAACATGGGGGTAAAGATTAGACAGCTATGTCCAGCTGGGAAAAGGGGTTGAAGGCAGCCACTAGTTTAATAGGAACGAGAGGAATCAGCCTCCACGTGCATTTGTGACCCTCTATTTAGTGGGAGCCCTTATAATAGTCTCCTCATTTATTGAATTCTTGATCTTATGTCCCCCGAGGACGGCAGTGTCTGAATGCAGTGGCTATGAAAGTTTTGAGTAGTGAATTGGAGAGAGCAGAGGCAGAGAGACGTGTGGAGGAGTAAGGTTTGGGAAGCTGGGGTGAAAAACATTGCCGAGTGCGAGGTTTTTGCATGGAAGATGAACCAAATTATAAAGCTGTAAGTTTTAGAAGATGGGTAAAGAGAGAAAGGGAGAGAGAGAGAGGAGGGAGAGAGAGAGATGGAGAGAGGGCAGAGAGAGAGAGAGAAAGTGGGTGCTTGAAAAAGAACAATGTCATAACCCCATGTGAATCATTTGCACGCTCTTAGCTTTCTTTGCTTTGTCCCCAAGCCATACCCACATGTAGGGGGTGGCTTTTATCCTCTCGCTCTCTCCCCCTCTCTCTCTTCTCTCCCTCACTCCCTCCCTCTCTCTCTCTCTCTCTTCTCTCCCTTTCTCTCTCCTCCTTGGATGTGTGCTTCCGCTCACCTTCGTTGTTACTTAGTAGTATTGTCAACAGTATTTGGGAGGCACTAATTTGTGATTGTAGACGTGATTAGAATAGATAAGCCGCCATTTTGCAGCCAAGGAAGTGGCTGCCAATTATGCGTCCTCGCGGTAATGCTTCTTACAACGGTAACATCTTTCTCTCCTCTCTCTCCTCTTTCTCTCTCTGCGTCAGTTTTTCTCAGATGACCAAAGGTATGAGAAGGGTCCTTGACTTTTCTATTTCACTGCCTCAATTGCAGGTATTTCGGTTTCTAGGAAACCATCTCCCTCAAGTTTGAAGAAATTTGCAGAATATCATGGTCTCCATCCATCTTTATCATCTTTCAATCTCCTAATAAAGCTAAATTTAATGATGCACCAAAATACAAAAAATGGTAATTTTTGTTCATACTACAATTGACGTTCGAGCGAATTAGACGAGTTGAGTTAGGCTAGCCGAGTCAAGCAAACTGAGTCAAACTCAGATCGTTACAGTACCAAATTAGCTAAGTTCGCGAGCTGCCTCGCCAGACTCGAAATTCCCAAGCTGGCTGGTCGGGTTCGAAATCTTCAAGCCCCTAATCCTCCTCTCCCTTGAATCAACATATCAAGTATCAACAAATCTCTATCCTCCACTATCTTGAATCCCGGGAGTTTGTCGATGATAACTTGTTCTTGTCTTCCTTCGTCGTTAGTCATCGGTCGTCGTACTTCATCGTGAGTCTTCGAATGCTGCCTTGAAGACTTCACAGTGGCCATCGTTGCGGTCTCCTAGTCGGCGTCGTTGCAGTCTCTTTGTCTACGTCGTCTTCGTCAATTGTCTCAAAGTCTCGGCCGCTCGTCGGATTGTAATTGTCGAGAGGATAACATCAAGGAAAATGAGTTTCTACCTTGATCTCTCTCCACGCTTGTTTACAGAATATTTTTGGAAAAAAAATTTATGATGAGATAAGACAAAGGCAGGTTGCCGTCGGTAGAGATGAAGCTGATTTGGGCAGAATGGCAAACAATTTTAATCAAAGGAAGCTCACAAAAGCTATTGTTCGTACACGTTGTAAAGTGAAACCAATTATATTTTTGTTTTTGTTATTTAAAATTAAGAACAAAAAATTATTACTTTAAAACATCGTATTAAACCTTTTTAAAAAATACAAGATAAGATTATTTATGTATATTCGACTCGTTTGACTCAACTCATTTAAGCTTGACCGGTTCAGCTCGCTCAGCTCGAGCTCGGCTCGAAAACATCGAGCCTCACTTTTTGAAAAAATTTCGACCGAATTGACTCGAATAGACTTGATAGACTTAGTTTGAAAAAGTCTACATGTTCGACTACGATAGAATTATTAGCCAATTTGATCATCTCTTCAACCCCCATGATTTCATGCACCTTTCGGCCCCTACCCTTGAACCCAATCCAATAAGTCCGATCAAATTCATATATCAATATAAAAAATAGCAAAGGAAATAGAGATTTATACAATATTGAACTACAAATCAAGGTTTTTTTATGCAGACCAAGGATTTTTCATGCAGACAAATTCTTTCGTTCGTTGATTTAATTAGCAATGGAATGCTTCAAATATACCCATTGCCAGATAAGATGATCTTGTTAGTAGTGGTACCATGTTAGCTGTTAAGATATAGCGAAAATGCTTGATTCTAGAACGACTTGGCGATCTAACCCAGTTCCAACAATGCACTTTTTGGATCGAACAACTTAGGTTAGAGAATCAAGATGATCATAGTGTAAAAGATCAATGTTTCTGGCTCAAAAATTAAGTAAAAGGTTTTTGTTTCTTAGATCTTAACCGTGTACGGATTACCTTATTCAAACCAAAATCGTTGCAGCCCCACCTCCAGTTAGCCAATTGATTCCAGCAGTTCTAATGCTGCAAGAAACAATGAAGTACCTTTTAGCTTCTGTGACAAGCCTGCCTTCCACTTTTGTTTTGTTTCCTTGATTGCCTGCATCGTGAGACTTGAGACCTACTCTTCGTCCACTTAACCAGCTGCACAAGCCCAAATGCCTGCGGTTCAAGCCTAAAAGTAAGTAAAAGCACGACCATACTCAGAAAACTCCCAAGTTTAAAGTCGTTCATAAAAGTAGAGATAAAACACAATTGGAAATTCGACGCTTCATTTATTTTATATTTTCAAAACATAATGTTGTCTAAATTATCTTCGACATGGTATAAAACGCAACTTCTTTATCATATTGTTCTATGAAACCTCATCCCATGAACTTAGAGAATCACTACTCAAATGGATTTGAAAAAGGGTTAAAATGTTCTCACCAACATATCGACCATTAAATATACATAAACGGTCAATACAGGAACGGTCGATACTTTTTTCACTGTTGGGAGTCATATTTTAAAGCCGTTAGGACACCCGACTCGTTTGATCCGGTCTACGCATTGTCACAAACAGTCACCTTTTTCTAGCGTTCCACACTTTGAGGTTTCTAAAAACTAGCTTCCTTTGTTCACAACTCTAAATCGGTGGAGACTTTTTACGAAGGGTCGGCCCTTGGTAGTTGCTTCATTGTTTTTGCAAAATTTCAATGTCAAATTATATAATTTTTCAGTGCCATTGAAAACTCTTAATAAAAATTTATCATAAAAATTAATAAAAATTTATAATACAATAAGTCAACAGTGTGATGGGACACACACTGCTCGTTTTTTCAAATCTAAAGGTGACAACTTTTTTTTCCACGAAACCTTGGCACATATCCGAATGAATTCAGCAAATATTAATTTTAACTAACTAATTGTCAAAAGTACTAAAAAAAGCATTTTTGAATCATCAAGGGTGGGGAGAGAAGAAATCTCCATTTGACTATGTTATAAGCGGTAGACCATTTAGAGATTGTCACAAATTCTCAAAATCATATATTGCTCAGAAATCCTTTATATATTTATAAAAGTAAATAGAATCTAACTCTATACAAATGTGCACGTACAATGGGCTAAAAAATAACCGAATAATCTGAATCATGCATATTGTGCCGTAAATATGCCTTAATATCTCCCTTAGGCTCAAGGAGGAGAAATCACATTGAGCTTGTCTCGAAAGTCCCACAATTTCAGATATAGTTGTGGTTTTGTGAGGCTGTCGGCTAATTGAGAATGAGTGAAATGCAGTCAATGCAAAGGTAATTGGAAGCGACTATGAAAGGAAAATCAACGTCAATATGTTTGGACTTGGAACGAAGAAGTGTCACTTGCATTTAGGGGTGGGCATGAGTCTGGTTCGGCGGGTTGGCCCGAACCTCGACCCGACCCGAATCCGGTAATTACAGCCTCGGTAACCCGTTCGGGTTGGGTTACCGGGATGACCCGAACCCGACCCAACCCGTTCGGATTGGGTCGACATGGGTCGGTTAATCGGTTTTTAAAAAAATTAAAAAATGAATATATTCCCTAAAAACTAATGATTTCCCTAAAAATTAATGGTTACGTAAATATTTTTTGCACGTGATCAAATGCCTTGAAATATTAGATGTACTATTTCTCTTCGTTTGACCATAATAGTTGCACTTGGCCCTAGGATCTTCGGGATCACTATCTTCGACTCATGTAAAGTGGTTCCAAACATCCGACCTCAACGTCCTTTTCTTTCCACTATTATTTGCCTCGCTCGACACACTTTCCATAGGTTAGTAGCTGAGAGAAATGAGTTTTTAAAAATTTTCAGGCGTGGAAGACGAAGAGTTTTCGGATATCATCAAGGAGCGGTCGACACTTTAAACAAGGTGTCGACCAGTTCTAAACAAGGTGTCGACCTACCACTGTTCATAGGTCGACTTCTATAGTTTGAAAAGTCAAGGTGTCGACCGCTTGTGTCAAAGTGTCGACCGATTTTCAAACCCGAGAGTTTTAAGGTGTCGGCCGACAATCAAGGTATCGACTGCTAGTTAAAACTTTGATAACTTTTGTTCTACAACTTAGATTTCTATAATTAAAATTTCATTCTTTTCCTTATTGAATCTAGTTTAACTTTGTAGAAGACATAAACTTCAAATTTATAGCCTAAATGTATCAAATATACAAAACACCGAATATCGCTCACCACCGGAGCTAAATCAATTACAGATTACGTATATAACTAATCTTCGATAAAAAAAAATGAATTTATGCTGCAGTGCTGACTAAGACTAACTAACACCTTTTTTTAGGTTTCAAAAGCTTAAATCTATAAACATTTGTAATTAGATTCAGCCACTAGACAACGAATAAATGAAAACTCGGAATAAATTAAAAAAAAAACAAAAACAATACCTATCGAGCTCAAACAACAATAATAGACAACGAATGATGAAGATCAGGAATCGCCGAGTCGGGAGTCGGGAATCGAGGGTCGGGAGTCGTCGAGTCGGGAATCGCAAAGGCGGGAGTCGGGAGTCGGGAGAAGACTGAAGAGAGGGAGAGACTAGGGTTTTTGCTTACAACCCAACGGGCCACCGAGCCGCAACCCGCACGACGGGTTTCTGCCCAACCCGTTAAGGGTTTTTTAATATTTTAACCAACCGAACCCGTTCAGATTGGGTCGGTTACTCGGGTTTGGTCGGTTATGTCCATCCCTACTTGCATTGTCACAAAAATGTTATCTTAAAAGTAATGTTAGGTTTACCTTCTTAGTAAATCATTTTATCTTATTTTCTGACGTGTCGAGTTTTGATTGATTCAATTAAAGTATTTTTAATGTGTTGCAGTTAAAATAAATATTTCTAATATTTATTTTACCAATAAAACTTGATACATCAAAATATGAGATCTGCTAAGAATGTAAACCTAATATTACTCTTCTTCGAATAACTTATGTATGTTTCTTGGAAAACATACCTTTACATTTAATACATTAACTATATAATTTGACTTATTATTAAGTTGTAGAGAGGGACGAGAGGGACACGCGACGATAAAAAGTGGTTCCTTTTCAATTTAACTATTCATTCTATGTTTCGAGATTGTTTGAATTTCATCAAACCACACCACAGTTGGAAAGAGGAAACCAAACAAGCATAGAGATTAGAGAAAGAGAGATGTTTACACAGAGAAGCATCTGAGTGAACCTATCGTTTAACTTCCATCAAACCTAAAATAAAAAACAAAACAAAGTACCGTCTCCAGAAACTCGCCAAAACAAAACACAGCTTCTGAAGATTAACAATTTTATCAAGACAAGGGACAAAACTTAAATCTACTTGTTGTTACTTGATTCCAGCCGTATGTCACCAATCACCTCTGAATATACCTCCTTTATGATGAATTTGCCGATTTTGAACTAAAAACTGATTGCCTTTTAATTTGAGTTTCTTTAAAAATTTTAGTTTTTTGGGTTCATGACATCCTTTGTTTACTAATACTCATTGAACCCTCCATTCTTCAAAAGAAGTTAGCAGACATAAATGAGAAGAAGAAGATAAAAACATTAGGTATGGGGGACAAAGTAGAAGATCAAACTTTGATCGTCGAAAGTCTATTAGACGAGCAGCTACCCCTTCTGAGAATCGCAGGAAAAACATGTCCAAAAGACCAAAAAATATTAGGGCAAAAGGTGATAAGGAAGACGTTCAAATGAAAAACACATTTAACGAACCTTCGCTCGACACGAACAGTCTTGGCTTTGTTGGGGAGAAACTCACTTTTATATCACTTTGTATGAGGGAAACTTGTTCTATATCAATTTGTTTGTGAAGAAAACTATTTTGGAGAGGGGAGAAGCTAAAGAGTTTAGTAATAAGAGAATATTTCTACTACTCACATTGAGAGACACTTTGACACCTACTTCTTGGAGACACTCAGAGACACCAATCTTGGCACTCCTCTTAGGAGACTACTTTTCGTGTTCTACTTTGACATACATATAACTCAAATACAAGACATCGATTAACAGTGGTGACACCTCTTCAACTAATGGCTAGAAATAATTTACATTAACTCTAATTTAATGGTCCTCAATGACTCATTAGAATATTGTAGAGAAAATTTCTCTAAAACATCAAACCCTAGGTCCTATTAGTGCTGGCAATCGAGCCGGCTCGAGCTCGGGAAACGCCGGCTCGTCGAGCCTGACGAGCCAAACGAGCTGAGCCTTTCGAGCTTGTCGAGCCTATTCGAGCCGGCTTTGTCGAGCTTTTTTTAAAAAAATTTAGCTCGAGCCGGCTCGCGAGCCTCGAGCCTAAACGAGCGTGCCGATCCGAGCTAGTCGAGCCTAAATGAGCCGGGCCAAACAAGAAAAAAAAAATTTCGTATATTGAAGTTGTATAACTTATTCGATATTATGTAATGACCAATTTATGCATATTGTTTTCTTCAAGCCAAAAAAAAATTTGCATGATAACATTTGTATGTATCGCCTCCATTACACAAAAGAAACACGAAAACAATACCATCGAATAAATATCTCAAAGAAACTCGAAGACAATAGCATCGAAAGTTCGAAACATAGAATCAACAGCATGCAACATGTCTTTTACGAATCGAAATAGAAACACTGAAAGCATCCAATTTGAAATCAATTCGCAAAAGAGTTAACAATTAATACTCATGCATT
>QAOC01018077.1:52421-64085 GCA_003255005.1 Begonia fuchsioides
ACCGGTCGACTCTTTTTTCCACGCGGTCGACACTTTCACAACAATCATGCGTATTGCGGTCGACATTTAATTAGCGGTCGACACTTAAAAACGTTCTGGAACGTATAGCGGTCGACACCTTATTTTGCGGTCGGCCATCCAAATTTACATATGCATTAAGTGTCGCCCACGTGTATACTAAGTGTCGACCGCACTACAAGTAGTCTGAACCAACCGAGCCAGCTCTCGAGCTGGCTTTCGAGCTGGATCGGTTGGCTCGGTATTTCCGAGCCCACGTGCCAACTCGAACGAGCTGCACTCTCAGGCTCGGATCGAGCTTTTGCTCGAGCCGCTACAATGCCGAGCCAACCGTGGCTCTGCACTGTAGCGGCTCGAGCCAGGCACTAGGTCCTATGACCTTCTCTAAGGTTGCACATGGTTCTACGATCTTCATGCTTCTACAAGATTCCACCATCTTTTACTTGCTTCTTGAATCTTCCATGGGCTTCTCCAAGTTTCTTCGATATTTTAGAAGGTTCTCCAAGCTTTTTCGAGCTTTTATAATTTTCTTGAACCTTCTTTAAGCTTCCATAAGTTTCTATGACATTCTTAAACCTTCTTAAAAAAAATTAAGTTTATATTTTTAATATCCCCATTAAATTTGATTTATTGCGATGATATTACCTGCTTAATCTTTAGCATTCACATGCTCCGCTTGCCAACTTTGTTCATGATGCTCTCTCGATAGTTGTATATTTACCACTCTTTTCTCTATGATCACGAAAGACTGAGTTATTCTCCAAAGCTATTATTGACTTGTTTTTCGTGTCAATCTTGGTTAGTTTCTTATAATCAATAGCGACTCTTTGTCTATCGTCTTTCACTACCACTCTCTCCTTGTGCCTTTGCACTTTTCTTTGCTTTTTCAATCGTCTTTCTTTTAACTTCCTTGCCAACTTTTTGAAGCGCAGCTAGTTCCCATGACTTATTCTTCTTGGACATTTACAAGCTTTATCTTGAATGTTTAGCATGAACATTTTATCCCTGAACGTTGGTACTTTTGTGATCAATCTGCTAGTTGTATCTCTTATAGAAATGTTATTGTGCCTCAAGTGAACATCATAACCTTTCTCTAACAGTTGGTTCATACTCAAAATGATTCTCCTCATATGCGGCACATAATAAACATTAGAAATAAATGAGTATTCTTTATTCTTTAAGCAGATGCAAATCTTACATTTTTCTCATACCGCCATCTTGGATTCATCTCTAAAGGTTACAAACATGCTTCTTTTTCTATACATAGTATTGCTACCATTATGTTATCTTGGCCTATCATATTGTCTTTGTAGGCCAACAACATAGTGCCATAATCTTGACTTCTTTTTTCAATATAGTTGGCATTCTCCTCGATCTTATTACTTGCAGGTCCCTTACATTCAAAAGCATAATAACTAAATTTCTAATTTCTCACAATTATAACACCTAATATAAGACTTGTCATACCTCAACTGTGTATTGTCTCTCCACTGGCTCTTCTTAAAGTTTCTGCTCTTTAAGCATTCTCATCGTCATTGGATTTCCAACCTCATCTTGGTTTACGATCACGACCACACCTTGTTCTTCACAATGTTCTTGTCTTTGGTTATTCTTACAACCACTCTCTTCCTTATTTAGAACAACTTGAGTCTTGAGTAGTTGATTATTTCTCAATTTTTCTTTTTCTTCTCATCCTATGCTTGCAACGATCCCAAAAGCTCTTCAATTTTATTGCATTCAAATATTTTGTTTGTTCTATAACGGTGACAATATGCTCAAATCTAAGAATTTTCTCCATAAGTTTACGTCATCCAACTTTTCACCATTACTTTTGAGTTTGTTGATCACATTAAGACTCTTGAGAAGTAATTTGCTATGACTTCTCCTTCTTACATATGTAAAATTTTAAACTCAGTTTTTATAGTTTGAAGACGTACCTTCTTTTGGGATACACTTATTGAGAGACACTTTGGCACCTGCTTCTTAGAGACACCGCTCTTGACACACCTCTTGGGAGACTACTCTTAGTGTTTTAATTTGACGCACATAAACTAAAATAAAAGACATTTATTTATAATGGTAGCTCCTCCTCAACTAATGACAAGAATTAAGTCACCTTAACTCTAATTTAGTGGTCATATTACTCACTAGAATATTCTAGAAAAGACTTCTCTAAAATATCAAACTCTAGGTCATTTTATGACATTTTGTAAGACTCTACGTGGCTATACAATCTTTCATAAGCTTTCACACATGCTTTCATAAGATTCCACCATCTTCTAGTTGCTTCTTAAATTTTCAATTGGCTTATAAGTTTCTTCAATCTTCTAGAAGGTTCTCCAAGCTTTTTCGAGCTTCTATAATTTTCTTGAACTTTCTTCAAGCTTCTCCGACATTTTTGAAGTTTTTGAAAGAAATCAATTTTATATTTTCAATAGAAGCTTCTATCTCCAATTTTCATACACCAAGGTGAGTGCCACATTGTCGTTACTCAAACCACGATGCTAATCTTCGTTACGCTTTGTAGGTTTTCTTGTTTCTTAAAGTGCTTCGCTGACATCATCAAAGACCAGCAGGGAAATGTCTGTCATGGCCTCACGACGTTTGATAGATTGTTGGTAGTAAAAGAGTTGGTGAGTTTGTCGAGGGAGAAGGCATATAAGTTTAAATTAAGATTTGCAGGGAAAGGTTTGTCATGACTTCACGACGTTTCATGGATTGTGGGTAGTGAAAGGGTCAGTGAGTTTGCTAAGAGAGGAGGGGACATTCTTGAAGTTTCTTAAAGAAATTAAATTTATATTTCCAATAGGCTTTCTAGCTTCTATCTTCAATTTCCGCATACTAAGTCGAATGTCACATTGTTGTTACCCAAACCACAACGCTAACACTCGTTGCGCTCTATAGGTTTTCTTGTTTCTTGATGTGTTTCACTGACAGCTTCAGAGACGAGCAGGGAAAGGTCTGTAATGGCCTCCTGACGTTTGATGGATTGTGGGTAATAAAAGGGTTGGTGAGTTTGTAGAGGGCGGATGCGACATTCTTGAAGTTTCTTAAAGAAATCAAATTTATATTTCTAATAGACTTTCTAGCTTCTATCTCAAATTTTCACACACCAAGGCAAGTGTCACATTGTTGTTACCCAAACTACGACGTTAACCTTGTTGCGCTCTTTAGGTTTTCTTGTTTTTTGATGTACTTCATTGACAACTTCAAAGACGAGCAGAGAAAAGTCTGTCATGGTTGACGACGTTTGATGGATATTGAGCAGTAAAAAGGTTGGTGAGTTTGCCGAGGAAGGAGGTGACATTCTTGAAGTTTCTTATCGAAACCACATTTATATTTCCAATAAGTTTTCTAGCTTCTATCTCAAATTTTCACACACGAAAACGAGGGTCACATTGTCGTTACTTAAATCATGACGTTAATCCTCCTTGCACTACGTAGATTTTCTTGTTTCTTGATGTGCTTCACTAACAGCTTCAAAGACGAGCATGTAAAGGTTTAACATGACCTAGTGACTTTTGATGGATAGTGGGTAGTAAAAGGGTCGATGAGTTTGTCCAGGAAGAAGGCGGCTAAATTCAGATTGAGGTTTGTTGATTTTTTCTTGCTTCTGATGACTATCATTGTTGGCTATGCCTACTCAACAACATGGGATCAGATTCTCCCTCTCTCGCTGCTAGACAAACTCCGGTACGGTTGGGAACAAATAGCGTCAAAGGAAAGTACACTTAGACATTTGTGTGTATATATTGCGCCAACCCTAAACTGCAAAATCATTACCGCATAAAATCTTTAATTAATTTGGTTTATAACTCAAATCTTAAACTACAAAAAGTATGACAAGATAAACTTGAACATCTGTTATAAAAAGTGTACATAATTTTGATTTTCTTGCAATCTTTTTTTATATATTTTATTTCTATTTCATCAATTACATTTTCAACTTTCTTCAACATAATTATCTTTGTAATTTTTTCAATCATTTTCATTTATTTTATTCTATTTAGACAATCACATTGTTAACCTTCCACAAAATAACTATCTTTTCTTATTTTTTCAATCTTTTTCATTTACTTTATTCATATTTAGTCATCTATCTCTTCTTCATTCTAACTATATGTAAAAAGATGGACAATTTTATTTGCTTGTAATGTGTTTTTTATTTTTCTATGTATATATGAAAATGGATAGTTTTTATTTTTTTAATGCGTTTTTTATTTTCTTCTAAAGTGATATGGATTATGTCAACAACGGTAGCCTGAGATTGTTCTACATCTTAATCCGAACTTGCAAATGTATTTAGCGGTGTGCTATAAATCTTAGGTTAAATATTATATTTTTTATGTGGTGTGCTATAAATCTTAGGTTAAATATTATAGTTTTTATGTATTTTTTCGTTAAAACAAAAAATGCATCCATTAAATAAAAACATAATGAGATAATTAATTACTTCTTTTTATAATGTGTACGTGCAACATCGGTCGTATAGTTAACTAGTTTGAGTAAAAAAATATATGTTATCGAGAAGGGACGATGGACATTATTTTTGTAAGTCCGAGAACGGGTTCCTTTTCTCATTCTGTTCCAACCACGATAAGCTTGACCTGCAAAATGAAAGCTGTCCGAATACACGACGGATCTACCAAATCGAATCCCGACACACTCTGCATTCTTTTGAAACTGATACAGAATAGTTGAATGTTTGTTTTTTAATCCTAATTTAATGTTTCTCATGTCACACAGTAAGATTAAAGAGTAAATGGAACATTAACTTTTCATAAATGAGTAATTATAAATCACACACTGTATTCATCCCTTCGAAAAGATGAATTTATTTTTCTTTCGGGACCAAAAGAATTGATGAAATTCATAAGTAAATTACTCCTTATGAAGCAGTAGACACAAGAGTTCTTCCCAAAAGTCGTAGCGCTATCATCAGCAATAAAGAAGCAGCATAGAGCATTAAGATTTCCCCATTCCACATTTTAATTGCACTAATCACAGTAATATCACAACCATATAAACTTTATCACAGTTAAAAGTCACGACCAGGTAACAAAAATCACGTCACAAAGTAGTTAAAAATATTCACTTCTTAGCACTTGAAAATCACCCTTCGACGTTGACAAGTTCATATTCAACTAGAGAAAGATTGTTATCTTCTTTAACCTCAAAATCTGCAGGCTCCCCAGCTTCGACACGACCCCATTTGTCAACTGCAAGTCTCATAGAGCCCTTGAACATGTCTATCTTTGCATTGCGCAGAATCACAGTCGCCCCTGGCTTCATGATATCAACTGCAAAGATTTATTGGCATTTCAATCAGCCAATACTACATGATTTGAAAACACAGGCGAAGAATTCAGTGCGCATATAAACTGTGTTTAACGAGAGATGGCCATCACCTTGTATTACAAAGAAACCATCATATTATGCTGCACTAAATAAGTCCGCAATGTCATATTCGACCCAATAAAGCAAAACACATGGTTTTGAAAAACTAGTTTAGCCTACCAATATTTCAAGCCGATAACTTAGACTATGGGAAAGAGACTGTCATAACAAACAGTTGGCTATCTATGGTGAATCCAAAAAGGAAAACAGGGTTTAGAAACTACATAAACAAAACATGATTTTTTTTTCAATAAGATAAAACAATAGCTTGGCGACCAAATCCAGGCCATTCTAAGACACACATGAATATATACATCTTGGTAACCAATCTGAAAAGCTCTCTCTTGCCAATACTAGCTTCTCGATAAGAGGAAGATTGAAAGCATTTTTCCTCCAGGAAAATAGTCATTCAAAACTATAAATCAACTTCGGGTGTGCAAATACAAATAGGTATTTAACCAAGGTTTTTAGGTTAACATATTTCAATGTCCCAACTCCCACCTCCCAACTTCCAACTCCCAAAATTAACGAGAGGCTGCGTGGTGTGAACAGCCAGATTTTCCCGTAAATGAAATATAATTTCTCCTTTTTTTTCGAAAGTAAAAAAAGATAAATGCAGCGGGAATATCTTCGTTTGTAAATGTACCTTGATCATTTCGAGCTGTGAAGACAATGGAACCAGTATCATCGCCGACGAGACACTCAGCTATTCGAGTAGGATGTTGAGGGCGAGCCATAACCATGGTGGATCGACCCCCTTTGTTGACCGTCTTTACATCGTTGGAGCTCACCACCTTCACTTTGAGAGTGTGGCCGCTGGTTCCAGGCTTAAGATCTTCCACTTTGACGAACACTGGCTTCCTCTTCGCAGGCCCATTCACCGTCCCAGTAGCTGCAGCTGTCGCCATTGAAATTGAAGATAAACAGAGAAACCCCCTCGCGCTGGAAAGAAGTGAAAGGAAATGAAAACCCTAACCCGTCCGAATCGTTTCGGGGTCAAATTTATGGGAATTTTATATTGGGCTCATCCCGGGTCTTCCGGCTGCACCCGAACCGCTATAAGTGGGCCCATAATTTTATCCGACATCAAAATGGGCGGAGGTCCATAGCAAGTCTAATTCTTCTGGCACAGATTGCCGGGGTCAAGAGCTGTTCTAGAAGACACAGCACGCGAAGCTAGGTCTGCAATATTCTGACGTTGGATTAGTTTCGTGTTTTCAAGTTCTTCCTTCAGTTGATTGCGAACGCTAAGGTGCCTTCCGGAACTCTGTGTTTTTGTTCTACCATTTTGACTTTTATTGCAGAAATTTCCACTTCATTTTGTGTTTGTCTACGATAGTCAATTGAATCTGATGTCATTGTTTATTTCATTTGCTGGGTGAATCGTGGCTAAGCTTTATTAAAATAAAGGTGAATCTTATTTTATTTTCTCTTTATTTCCTAAAATTTGTTTGTCAGGTTCAGATTTCAGAAGTTTTTGTCCAAAACATAAGTATTCTCTTTTTTTTTCTAGTTGAAGCCATCGTTTTTAACTGTTCTTCTATAAGCTTAAGTCTGAACATTTGATTCTGATTGTCTTTCAACAAAAATCGACTTGGTAAATAGGCTTACAAGAAAATGTTTAATTAAATAACTTTTCGAGTTTTCTGCTTCAAGTTCTTTAGTGATCAAATCATGTTTAAAGTGTTATTTCGTAACTTTGATTTTTCAGAATCGTTTGAAGTCCATAAATTGTATTTTGAATATGATTGATTACTATTGAGGCAGCAGTTAGCTTTTGTTTTCTGTTTTACTGCAGGATAAAAAACCATGCCGAAGAACAAGGGAAAGGGAGGAAAGAATAGGAAAAGAGGAAAGAACGAGGCAGATGATGAGAAACGTGAGCTTGTGTTCAAGGAAGATGGGCAGGAGTACGCCCAAGTGCTTAGAATGCTAGGCAATGGCCGGTGTGAGGCTATGTGCATCGACGGCACAAAACGGCTTTGCCATATCCGAGGAAAAATGCATAAGAAGGTTTGGATAGCAGCTGGAGATATCATACTTGTTGGTCTTCGAGATTATCAGGATGACAAGGCCGATGTAATTCTCAAATACATGCCTGATGAGGCAAGACTTTTGAAGGCATACGGTGAGCTCCCTGACAGTACACGTCTTAATGAGGGGATTGCAGGAGGCATTGATGACGAAGAAGATGGAGCTGGTGATGACTACATTGAGTTCGAGGATGAAGACATTGATAAGATCTAGTGGAGTTGGATTGAAATACTAATATGTCATAAATGAACTTCACTTTATACATCTGATTTTTTCAGATGGTGAATTGTTTTGCCTCCACTCATATCAATTTACTGTATTGTATTTGTATATTTATGATATCTGTGGTAGTTTGATTTTCGATAATTTGTTTTCCTACATGACCATTGGTCCTAGGGTGTTGATGACTAGTTTTATGTTTCTTTCTGCATGCACAATATGCGAATTATTTTGTGCTCCTTAGTTGCTCAAGTAGATTATTGCTATATTACATTCTTAGACAACATTGTACATGAGATTCATCTGAATTACATAAACTAGCATACTTATTAAATGCAGCATAATGCTAAGGTACTTCTCCATCTCTTCTTGATGGAACCCTATTTTTGATGAGCATCATCACATTTGATTTTGCAGCACCATCTCTTCTGCTCCATTAACCATTAGACAATCCCCTTTTCTTACCTGTATGAATTGTTTTGCATTCCATTTTCAGTGTGCTTTTTGGAAGAAAATTGGATAAGGTACTGTTGTTATATCTCTGAAAGCTATTTACTATTGTTCCTATGATCTCTTTCTTTGCTGTTTGGGCTTAATTGTGTTATTATTTGGATTCTAGCTTGGTACAGTTTTTCTCTTTGATACAGTTTTTGTTGCTTTAAGTCTTAGCTCCTTCTATGTCTCCTTTGATGCTTTGCAAGTAAAATTTTCTGATTGTATAGACACTTCATTTGATCCACAGCTCTCTTTCCCCTTGCCGATTACATCGAAAATTCTATTCTAAATTATAGATCTTTGATCTCTATTAATAGATTCAAATGGCTTGCATGCAGGACTTTCACTGAAAATGTTGTCTGGAAGACGAGTTGCCATCCATCTTTTGAGCCAACTCCAGCCCATCTCAGCTTCTATGCTGCTAGATTGGCCTTGTTTTCTTCTTGAGCAGATTCATAGCTGCAAAAAGTTTTTGTGAGTTAAATTTCAGTTTACAATCTTATAAGGAAATGAAAATATTATATTTTTTTTATTAGAAGGAAAAAGATAACAGGATTTGTCCCTGTTGGGAGAAAGCATAAGCAAATGCTCTCTCACGTCTGGTTGTGGCTTCTAGTTTACTCTGCATTCTGTTTTTTAGCTGTTGCTGCTGACCGTACTATCATCCCATTCTTCCTGTAAACTCAAGAAAGTAAGCAATTTCCATTACATGGGTTACCTGTTTTTTGGCTGAATGTAGTTAGTGGTATTGCTTGTTCTTGTACCTTCAGCTTGAAGATTTCAGTTTTTGATCACCAATGGACTCGATTCAAACCAGTACTCTCCTCCAGAGTTGAGAAAACTTCTTCTGAAATTCTTACTTGAGCTTTGATTGATGAACTAATGGGTTACCTGCTTGAACTTTCTGTGACTCTATCAAGGTCTTGCTTCTCCTTACTCAGATCAGTTTCTTCCTTTCTACAACTGGCCTGAATTTGCTCTAAGTAAGGAGAAGCAAGACCTTGTTAGAGTCACAGAAAGTTCAAGCAGAATCAAATGAAATATGATCACCTGAAAGTTTCTAAATGCAGATTGAATTGTTCTTCCTGGTTGATTGTAGTGCTCTATTCCTTTGCCGTTTTGTGTGCTTGACGTCTTCGTTGACAAATGATCCTTTTCTTGTTCAGGTTGAGGTTCTCTAGCTTCTTAGCTTTTAATCGACGGTGAATCCTCCTCGACAAAGGTAGAATTGAAATGGTGAAAATGGCAGCGTGTGATGCCGATAAGTTTAGGTGCATTTCATGCCTCAGTTTCCTCATTCCTATTTGTAAGCTCTTTTCTCGTCTTTTCCGATTATTATAGCGATTTCCATTGAGTTATGGAGAATCAAACACAGTGGATATTAAAGATAGAATAGTAGACTAAATCCAGTTCAACTTCGTCATCATCCTCATCATCGCGGAAGAAGGATCTGCAAATTGGTGTCCCCATGCCTATCATTCATGATTGGATTTTTTTAATGCAATTTTGCATAAATAACGATATTAGCTCGATCAATTTCTGAAAGTTTTGTGATTATGCTTGTTATTATTCTTTTTTCAGATTGAAATGGGCATGACAGTTTTGGAGAGCCGAGCCCAAATAATTAGGCAAAGAGAAGTTTGGTCGAGTTTGAGCACATCACCAGATTAGCTGGAATATGGTTTTCAAGTTAGGTCTTTCACATCATTCCTTTTTGAGGGTGCGCAAAATCGGTTAGTATTGGTTTGCTTCGTTTTATTGTCAAGTTGATTGCTTTTCTCCACAAAAAAAAAACGAATCAAAATCGAAATAAGCAAAATGAAAAATGAAACTGAACTCAAACCAATAATTTTGCATGCGGTTCTAATTCGGTTCCAACTTTTTAAAGCAAATCAATATTTCTTACAAATATACAAAGTATTGGACTAAGAGTGTTATGAAATACACAAAGCTTAAAATATTTAGGATTAAGATGATGTTAAACTGCTGTACTAGATTCCCAAACTTACACCTAACACGGTGCAAGGATTCTTCAAAATCTATGTTATGTTATGTGTTTAATGCATATGGTGGTTCTTCATGTTGGAAGGCAAGTTTGCCAAAGGTTGTTGCCCCTTCGAACACAGAAGCAAGAGTATATTTCCTAATTCAAATTAGAAAGATAAAATATTTAAATTTTCTTTATAAAATAACGATTATTTACTAAAGAACCCACTAGTATTATGCATGTAACAATTTTTACTTGTGAAAGAATAAAGGAAGCCCTTTGGTTAAAAGGTCTAGCTGCAGATATGAGGATTAATAGCAACAATATCATTGTATAATATGATAATAAGAGGGCAACTATTTAATTACTAACTCGTTGTGTTTAAGCTGTAGTTAATGGATAGTTAAGACGTAACTAAAATTTACTACTCATGATTCATTAAACTAATCTCGGAGATCAACTTAGTATCGATATAAATTAATTAGTGAGTCTAAGTATGATTAAATGATCGCAATTGAGATATTTTAATAATTAATTGAAAAGAACAAGAAAAAAGCACTCACTCTTCATAGATAAGTGGGATGAAAGGGTAGTTTAGACCTTAAGACCTCTCGAAAAAAATCGTGGGATTAGGGGTGTTTATATCCAAATCGGACCAAGAAGTTGGTCTAGATAACTGATGCATTTGGTCTAGTTTTTGTCGACTCTACGTCTATATCAGCTTGTTAACGCACTTGCATTATGCATAACTGATTTAGAAGTTGCGGTTTCATTCTTAATGTAGTAAAATATTCAATCCTCCCTCACAACTAAGTGATTTGTAATTAAATTTGTATTTTTTATTATTAAATTTTAATTTTTAATTGAAATTTTTATATACACAACTAAGTGATTTGTAATTAAATTTGTATTTTTTATCATTAAATTTTAATTTTTAATTGAAATTTTTATATAAGTTTCATATACTAATATAACTTATTGGACTATAATACTAGATGATTTATAGCAAAGTACGAATTACAAATACCCTTACGTGAGACGACTAAGAATTAGTCATTTTTCTTAGGGGTAAGCACGACCCTGTCCTATCTGATTTTACTCTTTTTCGAACGAGCGAGTGAATCCACGATTTGAATCCTTTGCATCAACACATCGCCTTTAGCTTCTACCAGCAGCGAGAAAGAAACTAGACTTCTTTAGATCATAAGAAACTTGCCATGGGATTGGCGAAGTTGAACTCTCCGCAACAAAAGTGATGCAATAATTTTCAACTGTGTTTATGTCATTTAATTAAATAAATGAATGATTTGTTTGTTATAATAAAAATTTATTATTGTGTGAAATATAATCGCTACAGTTAATATAATAATTATAACTCATTATATTATTATTTGGAACTACACATAATGCAGCTCAAAGACACACAGCAATCCAAGCATGGTCTCCCATGCAAGACCAGTACGTGCCATCCACCAGAGAGAGAGAGAGACAGAGAGAGAGAGAGAGAGAGAGAG